>JAQGAR010000775.1:0-12193 GCA_034697865.1 Oribatida sp.
AAGAAACTCCATAATTTCTAGAAATGATCTTCTAAATTCCTCAAGTTTAAATTTCTCTTTCACTTAGTGAAGAATATGGCTGGTCCCCCTCTAGTCTTCGTTAAATTGAATTAATAAATCAATAATTTATTTAATCTACGGATTTATTTTAAATCGGGCGCAGAATAATATCTATTTATACGCATAAATAAATGCTATACATAAGCCATAAGAAGGCACCGCATAAAGAGGGAAAAGTCTCGCGAGTCTCAATCAAAACATTTGGTGCAATACTTGAGGCAAATCATAAGCACAGCCTCCAAAAACAGGGAATTCAAAGTAATGCAAAACAAATTAATTTCAAAAAAATAAAATTTAAAAAAACTTTATGTAAAACCAGTATTTGATTAATGAATGAAAAAAATGGTTAACTTCTATAAAATTACAGTTTATATTGAGTTTCAAACTTTGCTTTTTGTGATCAGATTTTCTCTTTGCTATTAATTATAGTTTTATTATAAATTTGATGGAAAAAGTAATTAAATCTGATTTCAAAAGATATGTCATTTTATTGTAGTATTCTTTTACTTTTCATTAATTTTAAAAATGATCAAGAGGATAATCTGGGCTAGAATTAATGGAGAGGAATGTGCGCTTGTTAATGAGCATTCATCTCACAGGCATTTGTGAACAAAATAGTAAAATCATAAAATTTTAAACACTATTATAATAATGAGTGAAAAATAAAAAGATATTATGTTTTTTAAAATGAATGCAAAGCAGAGAAAACTAAACCTAAGGAAAGACAATCCTATTATCAATATTTAATATATGAGGCAAATAATGATTACTTTCCATCACTAGACTTATCGCAAGACTTGATATCTTGAGTGGAAATAATTAATAATTTTTTACATACAACTATTGAAAAACTCATTTTCTTCGTGAAGTGATCTTTGATTAATCACTCGAAGAAAAAATTCTTATAATTTGTGTCTAAAAATATTCTTCAGAACAGAATATTCTCATAGTTTTTATGTAATTAAGTTCTAATCATTTTTCATTATTCACACAAAACTTGTCAATAGTTCACTGAAAATAATTATAATTTTCAAAGATTTTCGCTATCCATTGATTTTAATTTCAAAATGACCTTGTTCATCATGCACTAAAAACTAGAAAAGATTCTGTAATGTTTAAAATTCTTAACATCTTTTGCTTCAATCTATTACTTTGATTGTGAAACCAAAAGGACCCCATTCTGGTAACTATTCCGGTTAGTTTCAGTAGTTGGCATTAACACTGACCCAGATCAACTATCTATAGAAATAATCTACAATAATATACGTTCTATTCCCACACGTTTTCCCAATATTTTTTGTCACAAACAGTGGATGTGTATTAGCACAGCATATGAACCGTCTATTTATCATTAATGTCGGCAAAAGACTAAACACACATTCCTTTACCAAACGATGCACTCGTTATACACAATCATTGGTTCGAGTCTTGTCTTAAAGAGATTTTAGTTTTAAGACTAAAATAAAATCGACTGAAATATCGGGAAATTTGTGCGAAAAAGCGAGAGAGAGAGAGAGAGAGAGAGAGAGAGAGAGAGAGAGAGAGAGAGAGAGAGAGAGAGTATTTTAAATTTAATGCAAGTCATTGACAGATATTAAGGCTTCAGAAACTCAACGCTGAAAATCAATGCTTAAGTTTAAGATTTTTCGCTTCAATTCTTCCGTAAAGAAGGAGACGAACAAAAAAGAGATGAGAAAACAGTTTTTTATCTATTTTTCCGCTTAAATGTGAAGACATTTCAGGCAATGAATGTCTTAAGAATTTGAAAGAATTTTAAACTTATATTGATTTCAGTTTATAATTGTCTTTAATATTTTTCTTCTCTTGGCTTTTGTTTTCAGTTGTATTAGAAGACAACGAACTAAAACTTTTATTGCCTTTATTTGTCGTTTTGCTTCAAAATAATTATCACGAAAATCATGAATTGATTAATGATTTCGAACCTAAATTTTTGAAAATAAATTTCGCGAAAAAATTTAATTGAAAATTGAATTTTTGTTTTATTTTTCTAATCAAATATTTGACTAAATATTCTGAATTCCAATAAAATTACGTAAGACTAGCAGTCGCTCTGACACCACATAATAAATGAGTTCCTCTTTTGACTCCTTTCCCAACAAAGAAGAACCACTTTTCAGAGAATAGAATGGAGAAAATTAATGAAAAATTAGTTATAGGATTCAAAGGATTATTTTCTTTGGATTCATATTGTTTTATACGTTGGATGAATCGATTCAATAAAACTATTGACAAAAGACTTGTTCTCATAAATAATTTACTGAAATGTCTTTCTTTCAGTGTATGTCTGCGTCTCATAAATTCAATGTAAATCAGAGTCAATGTTAAGCCAACAGCGCATTCATTACTCGAAACATTGCTAATACTTTGTCGGTCTCTTTCGACCCAACCATTCTCTATGCAGTCCTGTGCTGTTCAGCCAATTGCATAGAATAGAGTGCACACGAATTGCAAGAATAATTTGTGAATGAGAACTGAAATTGAATTTATTTCCAACATTGAGTCAAACTTTTCTTCGCTTATCTTAAATGCATTTACGCTTAACATCAGAATAAGTGAAGTCTTTTAAAGGATCTCTTCTTCTCTTAGCCCTGAGTTCAACACTAGAATCAAATGAATCTTCAGTTTAAGAGGAATGCAATGAAAGTTTAATGAATGTTAGAAAAGACACGTTTAATATAATGCGAGATTAAAAATATTTCTCAGACGCTCCTCCAGGAAAACTGAAAATACAATTAGTCTCGGATGTAATAATGAGTCCTTTGATCTTAAATTTTGCACAGAATCCATGCACTTGAGATGGGGATTATTAAATTAGGCATTTTAAATTACATAGATCAAATGCATTATTAGCTTAAGTTTACTTTATTTACAGATCTTTTCTACATTTTTTTAATAAATATTTTAGGTTCTAAATTATTTGTGTTAGATTATCAAGATTACTTAACAGTATTATTGTATAAAAAGATTTATTTCCCACTAATAATTATGTACCTTGGCAATTTTCTCCATAAATGGAATGATAGTGTAAATGAATTTAAAATTTTTCAGATAAATAAATCGATTTTTAAAAATTCAGTAAATTCTTGTGATATTCTCATAGAAGATGTCCTCGAATTCTGGTCAATCAATCTTAATATCTGGCACTTTATTCTGAGCATTGATTTTTTACAGCACGGTAGCTTTAAGAACTAACAGCAAAAATAATGAAACATAGAATTTACAGATAATTTAAAGGCCAATGGATTGGGAACAGAACAGAACAGAATTTTATCGTATCATAAATTTTCACTTTTGACAAAAGCCATCGATTTTTTTGCACTCACTCTTTACTCCCATTATTCCTCTCTTTTCAGATATCTATCAAAATCTATTGGTTGTATATAACACTAAAAATAAAAATAACTCCAATTCTTCCAATTTTTGAATACATGGAAACAGATTTACTACAGAAGTAGTAATAAAATAGAAATATTTCATTCGGTGGCGGTTTATGTGTTTCCAGCCATAAATTTAACGCCAAACAGGTCTCAAACATTTTCATATTAGGCTGAGGCGAACCCCGGATCATAATTATTGGTCATCGAAGCACAAGAATTCAAATGTCTTTCCTTCTTCCCTTCCATATTCTCGGTCAACAAATCGCATCTCAAACTCATAGATATTATCATTAATTCTTATCCTCTCTTTTATATAATATCGGAGCCATTGATAAGTGGCTTATGTTCTGAATGTGTTATAGTTATGAGAAAAACCGATCAGAATTATGATTACGATTTGAGTCCAATATATTCACTGACTATTATTTAACACTAATATACAAACGGATGAACACAAATATTCAGGAAATGATAAATTGAAATCAGAATATCGGAGAGAGAGAGAGAGAGAGAGAGAGAGAGAGAGAGAGAGAGAGAGAGAGAGAATTCAAAATTTCTATGATTTGATGAATCACTTGGAAAGTTTGCACACAAATCTCGAATTAGGTTTACTCTTGGATTTTATTTTTGATTATTTTCTTCTGTTTTTCTTTTTTGAGTGAAAATAATTTGATGTTTAGTTGAAATTTTTGTTCAAAAATAAAATAAAAATTTGTTCGCAAACTTTAATCTCAATTCTCAAGAGGTTTCGCTATTTCCGTGTTACTCATGAACTTTGTTTTTAGCTGTGCAGTCCCTTAAATTCTTATAGTTTTTAAGAATGAAAATTAAAGTTCAAATCAGAACAGAAAACAACACAAAAGAGCAAAACAAATGTGAAAATATTGTTTGCAATTCTTAGAGTTCTTTGAGATTTCTATCGGGAGTTGAATCTCATATAAGAACAAACACTTGTATTCTTACCATTTATTATCTGTGTTTTATCACTGGCTCTTTCATTAATCCAATGATATCCAAGATTACTGCGTGGCTCACATCAAATTCCATCACAAATTATATGAAATTATTTAAATGATCATATTACTCTTAATCTAAATTACATGTACTAAGCAAATTACTATTAATGCAGTTAATTGATTATGCTGATTAGATTAAAAATCAATATTCATATAAAACCTAAATCACTTTATTTACACGATTCAAGGCAATATAAATTTAATATAAATGGTATAATAAAAATGTGCCTTAATATATATGTAATGAGTGATCCCTGGTCATCATTAGCAATTCCTAATATGTTTTTCATTTTGGGTTACTTCGGATTCACAGAACACAGTTTTAATAAAAGAATAAAGATTAGAAAATGAACGAAAAAATTTAATTTTCATAAACTTAATTGAATTAAACAAATTACAAACATTAGAAGAGAACGAAAAAAATCATAGATTTAGTAATAAATTAAATTAAGTCAGAAATGGCTGCAAATGAAAAAAACAAAAGTATTATAACATTTGTGAACAATAATATAGTAATTATACGATAAAATTTGAATATTATCCAGACTTTTAATAGCAAGCAATTTGTTAAACAGATTGTATGTCCAAAAAATATTTCTTTTTCATTAATAAAATGAGCGAATATTTGAGACCAGAATTTTGTTGCCATTTATTTCAATTTGAATTTTACAAAAATCGTCTTATAATTAATCAAAAATCTTTTTCATTACATGTTTTATTTGATTGTCTGAACGCTTATTTTCAGACAAAAGCCATGAATTTTAATGAGAGGAAGGGGTTGATGAATAATATTATGTTTTGTATCAGAATCAATTAGTATTAAATACAATATACCTGTAAATTATCAATGGATTCGTTTAAATAACAAATTTTCCGAAAAACTGTTTATTACATTATATTCGAAAATTTTAATCCAAATTTGAATCACAAATATTTGCAATTATTTCGTATAATTACGAATAAATTTGAATAAATTTTCAATATTAACATCAGGGGTAAACAAGTTCTGTATCACTTGTAAATACCAAAATTACAGCTACTTTTATGAAGTTAACTTATGCCAATAGGATTTCCAAGTGTACACTTAATATTTAACTAATACTAACTATATTAATTGTTTGATTCTTTAACTATTTATAAATATTGTTGTGCCTTGTTTATCCCCGTGTGAGAGCTATAAAATTAATTAGAAAGACTGTAAACTTATTGCGATTAAAACTTTTGTATTCGAAATTTATGGTTAATTAGTTAAGTTTATCATTAAGTCGAAAGTTATTGAGTAGTTTTGTCTCTTAATTGTCAGACGAGTTGTCTTTGAATTAGTCTTTCGGACACATTATTGACATTTTATTAAATTATTGTCTCAACTTTTCTTCTGTATTGCATTCGCAGCAGATTTGAAGCCAACGTTCGTCGACTCGATCGCTAACACATCGGTGGCCACCGGACGCACCACAATGCTTGAATGCACTGTCGATAATTTGCAAGATTATAAGGTAAGTGCGAACTCATTCAAACGAGAAGTGGAGAAAATTCTTGAAAGAATTCACTTATATTTTCTAAGAATTTCCAATTTATATAGAATCCCATCTTTGATCGACCAAACACTAAATTTTATTCTTTCGGGGATGTTCAAGCCAGACCAGATTCTAGCTAATTTGCTCTCTGTCAATTATTTCATCTAGAACTAAACATTGAAATTATTTTCAAAATTAGACCCAATTATTTTAAAATCATCAACTTTAAGAGTTCCTTTTATATTATCTTGTATATTATTTTATTAAATTTCAAATAGCACTATCTTGGTAATACTAAGATCATATTAGAAGATTTGATTAGAATCGAGCAAATCTAACACTTTATTCTCTAATGACATAGTTTTTTGTTAAGAATCCACTGAAACAACAGTCTTATGATTGAAACACTTAATTGTATTGATTTTTCTAATGAAACAAAAGGCAAAGAAAAGTCAAATTAATTTAATTACTTCGCAATCGTAGCAAAAATTATTGATCAGTCGTTTCGCTTATTATTAGTGCCGTTAAGCCTAAAGAAAACCATATTAGTAACAAAAAGATAGCTTTGTTTTAATACCGGTTCACTTTACTCTTCACTTAATAGAGTTAAGTATAAAACTTGTTTCTATTGATTAATCTATTTTTGCGAATTCATTGCATTCAAGAGGAGAACACCATTTTTTCTGGGGAAAGCCATCAAAGATAGTGTGATATTTATAAGTCATAAATTTTGACCAGTGATGGCCAGAGGGGGATTCAATCAAACACTCCCTCCATTGTAAATGATTCAGATAATCATCGATTATTGGTAACATAACCTAGGGAATTGTGCGGGTCTTTTTAGCTCATCCCTAGACTATTTAAATGTTGAAGATAGCCATCCCTGTTATATAGTGATTTCATAAAAGAAGGTCAGATTTGATTTAATAGAGAAATCATTGCTGAAATCTTGAGATGAAGCCAGCTAATTCAATCCATTGTTCATTATCTTTGCTATAAATTACCAAGGAGCACTTTTACAGAATAGATTTGTCTATGTACAGCTAATCTAATATTGACCATGCTCAAGTCAACGACTTCTGTTATGATTGATTTTCTGTTTACTAAACCCTTTGTTATCCGCAGACAATGTTTTTAAAATTAATTATTAGAATTATTCACAAACCGTTTCTCAATATTTCATTTCTAAACGAAATTAAATCTCATTTCGAAGTCATTCTTCATATTTTCAGTTATCAAACTCTGAACTATTTTGGTCCACAAATTTATCCCATTCTGTGAATGTTCAATTTAAATTTGAATATTTGTTTTGTTTAAGGTTGCCTGGCTCAAAGTGGACAACTCAGATGGAACTATTCTGACAATTCAGACACAGAGCCTACAGCCCGATAAATACCGCGTTTCACATAATAACTACAGGCAGTGGTATTTGCATATACATAATGTTCAGACCTCAGATAAAGGGTTTTACATGTGCCAAATCAATGCCGATCCCATGATTAAACAAACAGGATATCTAGATGTGCTAGGTGAGTCATCAATTTCCATTTCTGATCAAAATTTCGATTTTTTTCAAAGAAAGATTAATTATTTTCCATTGTGGTTAACATTAAATTGGCTAGGTTAATTGGCTTTATAGTGTTGAAGCGAGAAAAATTGTCGAGCATTTTATTTTCCAAATTATCATTTATATCGAAGAGCTTTGAAAGAGAAAAGACTTTTTATCTTTGGATCAGATTTTTATTACTTTTTATTCTTATGTCAGACTTTTATCGAAAATTTTGTCATCTTTTCCTACAAAACGAGAAAAAATATTTTTCAATACTTTTTGTCGCCACTAATGTCAACCAATATATCAATTTTATTATCAAAACTATTGTGTCGATAGGTCTGTGCAACTGTTCTGTTGCCTGTATTGTAGTCTTCGACAATGATGTCTCTCCAATGATGTTATCTTCAAAATCATAACAATTTCTTATAATAATTTTTTTGCCTAACTTTTGGCCTCATTTTTCAAAATAGATTTTCACTTCAAATAACTTTTTCCTCGATTCAAAAATCGAGACTTTTCTCAAGAGTTCACTTCAATCGAAATCACATTTAATTAAGATATGATCAGAAAAAAGGATTTCCTCCCAAAACTTTATAGAAGAGAGTCACTCAATGCTTGACGTCTGAGCTTTCAATTCAATTACTTAACAGTTGTTTAAAGGAATAGAAATCTATTTTCAAAATATATTCACTCATTAATTATGTATTCAATTCTGTTATTCACAATTGAATTATTTATATGCTGTGCGGCCACTGTTGTCGTTGCGGTACAGTTCCTCCTTCTATAGTGGAATCTGACACCAGTTCCGATACGATAGTTGACGAGAGACAGAAGTTGTCACTCAGATGTAGAGCCAGTGGTTATCCGACGCCAACAATCACATGGAGGCGCGAAGATGGCAAAGACATCAATCAGGGTCTCTATGGCGGCAAAAAATATTCTGGTAATTTACATAATTCTTTGATTTAATTGCAAGCTTATTCAACCAAATTCTGCAACATTTAATTTAAAATTGTCTAGACCAATCAATAATTCTTTATAATTCAATTATTTAACAAGCTCCTAAAGTGGATGGGGAATATCTGAACATTACGCAAGTGACTCGAGGTATGTTTAACATAAATAAAAGTGAAAATGGTTTAAAAATGGTGTGATTAGCTTTTAAAGCAACCGAACCACATCTGGCTTATTTTTTTTAAAATTGATCTTGTTAAACATTGAAATTTCTTCCACAGACGACATGGGAGCCTATTTGTGTATAGCAGGAAATAATGTTCCACCCAGCGTTAGCAAGCGAATCGTTGTTCAAGTTAATTGTGAGTAACCTATTTTTAAGATTCTCTTTAAAAAATGCCTTAACCTAGTTCAATTCAATATAAATATTAAAATATAACGAAGAAAAAGGCACTGAATATGAACACAAATCTAATCAAAAATTCATTGGAAGTGAAAGGAAAGAAAATTTGAATATTTATCAGAGCTTTCATTCATTGAATTTCTATACAATTCTTAGCATTTCTTAAGGAAATGTTGACTTTTATTTCACATTTTTATCTCTTCACTCATCAGATTTGATTGAATTGAAATGATTTGAAAATTCTTTCATCTTTTTATTCATCAAATCTACTATTGAGTGAAAATTTCTATCATTTTTCTTATTGTAATTCAAACGAAATTTCAGCGATTCTTTCATTCAAATGAAAAGGTTTATTGAGATGTCACTGAGATTTGGAGAAATGTACTTTTTGTCGGAATTCATCGGAATTTATCCTAAGCTTTATCGTCGATTGATTTCAAAAAATCCAATCTCGAGAAAAAATAATCTTTTATTACCGAATATATGATGAACTGGAATATCGAGCCCATCCATGTCAGCACCTGTATATTGGGACTTCTTCAATAATTTTATTGTCATTCCTTCTATTTTTGAACAGTTCGGCCAAAAATAAAAGTCCAAAATCAATTAGTCGGTGCAGGGATCGACAGTGACGTACACCTGGAGTGCAAGTGTGAAGCCTCTCCCAAACCAATGACTTCTTGGATTCGAAGTGTAGATCAGATTAGAAACGAACCGATACTTCTATCCACTGAGAAATATGATGTCACAGAAGAACATGACTCTTATCGGACGCGAATGGTTCTGAAGATCACTCAATTGGAGGAAAAAGATTTCGGAACCTATAAATGTATAGCCAAAAATATTCTTGGTGAAAAGGAAGGGCTAATTAGATTATATGGTAGGAAAAATAATTTACTAGGTTATAAGTTATATGATAAGTAAAATATTATAGCTTTAATATATGAAATTTCACCTTGTTTTATAGAAATCCAACAAGCCAGTCCAACAGTACCGACGAGGCACTGGAAACATGAAAGTGATGAGCATAAAAGTGAGTTCAATTTAAACTATTTTCTTTGAGAAAAGACCTAATTTTTGTTGAGTTCACCAAAACTCCGAAACCGCTTAAAAACAAAAAGAGAATAAAAACTACCCTTTTTTCTTCAATCAGTCGCCTGTCTGATCCAATAATGTGCAAGAGCCAAAAAATAAGCTCAATTTCAAACCAAATTCCTTATCAAATCAAAAACTGTAGGGAAGGCAACAATTTGTGTCACTTTTCCCAATATGTTTATTGCATTTGACTTTTGATTCTTTGTTAACTCTTTATTCTTGTGCTACAAATCAACATTCAGTGCACAGCAATGGACACGACTCGATGGTCACGTCGGGTATGAATAATCTGTCCGCTTCGACGAGTCTTCTGATGGATCGCAATTCACATAACAAACATGACATCAATAATAGCGGCAATAATAGAGCCTCGAGAGCACAGAAGACCAACAAAAGGAACCGGGAGATGAGTGACGGCCACAGTCTAGCAATTAAACTGAGTAAGTCATCTGAGACTTACTATTCAAAGCCTCTGCCCTTTTTCTATAAACAGACACACAATTTGAACACATCTCAAGAAATTCCTCACAAAAGACTTGAAAAACGTTTTTTCATTTCTTTCAACAAAAACTCCTTCTCTTTTGATAAGAAATTTGTCGAAAAACTGACAAAAATCTGGTCTCTTATTATCCACAGTTGTGTTCATTCATCTCAATGTTTGATTTGACTCTTTTATTAGCCATAAATTCATTTCATTCATTTCGGGCAAAACCTTAGTCTCTTATTTTTAGTTGAATTCAATGACTTTTATCCCTTTTATTCAATTAGAAGTCTTTTTCTTCATTTTGATTATTGAATTAAAGTTTAATGTCTCACTCTTTGAATTATAATTTCAATATTGTGTGGTTTATATTGAGGCAATGATCAAGCTCTGTCTCCCTGTGCAAGACTTGGATATACTTAGTATTGTTGAATAACAAAGTAGACAACAAATAACAAGTTGAAAGTTTAGACTCAAAATCTCTAGATTTTAGACTCTGAAATTTAGAGATTTCAATGTATCTTTGAGCATGACTAGTCTTCTATTTTCAAATTCCCTCCAGGATATTTAGAAAGAAGTAAAAGTCAAATAAGAAAATAAAATCACTTTGTTTTGTTCTGCTTGATTAATTTTATAACTAAGTAATATGTCTTAACTTGCAAGTTTGTAATCATGATCTATTTAATTAAAAGAAATACCCTGATCATCCCCCTTACAGTATAATTCTCATATGAATAGAGCTGAGGATAGGAATATTCGTCAATGAACTATCATATATTCATCACTTGATTATAAACATGCATTCGTTTGACGAACATATGAATAATTCAACGAAACTCATCGTTTGATTATATTGTTTGCCCTTTTCTTCTCTATTTCACAGATCAAACCATCCCTTCTTTGGTGTCTTCAGTGTTCATCATTTTCTCGATTTTATCCAACCATTTATTTATGACTTAGAAGACTACCGAATAACCGAATAAATCAAATATTTTGTTCATTGGATTGAAATTTATTCTCAGAAAAAGTGTCAAATGTCTAAAAAGTGGACAACTTTTCTAATAATCCATTTTTCCATTTCTAATGAACTCTTATATACAAAATCGAATTCTTCAATCACGTGACAACAATCATCAGAATCATCCAATAACTATAATCACAAGCATTTAGAGTCAAATACAACAAATGGAAACGATTTTCAATATATTTGACGAACAAATTTTTATAACTTTACTGAAAACTTAACGAAACGCCAAATCAATTGACTCAAACTTTAGTGGAACTCCTTTTTTCTTCAAAAAGATTGGCAATAATTTGTTGTTTGGAATAAAAGCGGTGATCGACTGTAGCAAACAGTAGTGGTTTGATTAAAGAGTGGCCACACATGTTATTCTTGATCAAAATCACGTTTTGAACAGTTTTTTCTGGTCTCAAATCATATGTTATAAAAACATTGAAAATATTGTAGAGTTAACAGAATTTATTGATTTTTATATGAATTTGAAGAAACGGAAGAAAAATCTGTTAAAACAATTTCCTTACTTTTAAAACAAAGAGAAAAATGAATTATTATTTCAAAAGAAATTTTATTAAACTTATAAAGAATTTTCTTCTGTAAAAAATGAAACAAAATTTGCTCATTCATATCAAAAAATTGATGGCAACAGAATAATTTATCTTTGAATTATAGCAATAGCTCTTGGTGATGGTCAAGGTG
>JAQGAR010000776.1:0-12183 GCA_034697865.1 Oribatida sp.
GAGAGAGCGAGAGCGAGAGCGAGAGCGAGAGAGAGAGAGAGAGAGAGAACTATAAAGTGATTCATTAGAATTCAGAGCACTTTCTTCATTGATACTAATACTGGTTCTCGAGAAATTGTGTTTGTAAATTTTGTTCACATCTAATAGTCTTTATGAATATTCATACAATACTTTTAGAGAAGTTCACAATTTTATTACATTTTGACAACAAATGCAAAAATTAAATCAAATGATTACCAAATACAATTATAAAATTTAAATAATACAAAGAATACATTTTAGGAGTATTTTTAATGAAATAATATTTTAATTGAATATAAAGAGTCGACAATATTTTTGTATAGTAATTGAATTTACAATTAATGCCGAGGAGAGGGGACACTCATAAACACAATCAATCATTGATATTATCGAAACATTAGATGAGAATAAAAGCATAAAAATTATTTCATTTCATTTTGTCATTATATGCCATTAATAGAAAAAAACCTAAAATTATTCACTGAAAATACATTTAATATGGAGTTAGGACTAAGAGATGAAATATTTTAAGTGTAAACCCAAATACTTTTGCAATAACAAGCGATATATAGCAACATATTTATGAAATTTGTGTTCATCTGAATAACTAACTAAAAGATTATGAAATGGAGAGAGAGAGAGAGAGAGAGAGAGAGAGAGAGAGAGAGAGAGAGAGAGACCCAATTCTCTTATTAAACTGTATGTTCTGAACCCTAACAAAGAGCAGGGAATGAAAATTCTTCAATAAATTGTATGCATCACTCGACACAAATCTAATGAACGGTATGCTGTGCTTACTTAAAATGCAAGCAATTCTTGAGCCAAACTTACGGCTCATTTTGATATAAATATTATAAAAATTTTATTATTTTCTCTTTTACTTCTTTTTCTCTTTCTTTTAGATTCAGTTTTAAAGCAATTCTTGAAAAGCATTCCATAATACAGTATATATCATATGATATATGCGATGAACAAAATTTATATTTGATTATATGATGAAGAAGTTTATACCAGGAGAATGAATGCCATAATATTAATACCTAATAGCGATTCTATTCAATGAGTGGATGAGCTCTGAGTAGGCAAAAGACTCACCACTCAGCACAACATCTCAAGTTGAGATTCTCAACTGAAAAATTATATAAAATCGACATAAAATTCATATTCAACACAACACTCAGACTAACAAAAAACTTGACGATAAATGTAGCGAACATTTTGGCAAAACAGTTGCCACACATTTAGTGGACATCCATTGAATTTTGAGACTAATTCTAGTAATTTTCGAGTGCCGTATATTAATTAATGCTATATAATAACTGAAAAAATGCATGGAAACCGATGGCTGTGCTCCGCGAATGCTGTGCCCACGCATTGATAGAACAGCACAAACACAATTGTGCTCTTTATTTCTCTCTTTCTCTCTCTTTTTAAAAATTTAATTCTCATTTTGCCAATGGATGGCACAATATATTAATAACTTTAGTCTTAATAGATTATATTCGCTAATATAAGAGCGAATACAACAGCAGTTAACGCTACAAAAAGCTACAAAAAGTTCATTTAATTATCTAATTTGTCTTCACTCGGATTGTTCTCTAATCAAAAATATATATTAACTCAAATAATATCCTGAAAATAAGGCCCACAAAAACATAACGCATCCGAACAGATATTCTTTAAGACAATGTCTAACTCTAAGCTTCACATTGGAGATGCTATGCAGGGGAACGGGAGAATGAGCACAGGCATTTCTATTGCATTGGGAGAAGGAAAATCTGAAGGGGTGAAAATTATTTGTCCTTAATTACATGATTTTTTGAGGAAGTAATTAAATATGTTTTGGTTTCTCAACATAAATGTAGTGCTGTATATATGTGCTGTCGGTTGAGCACAGGAAAAGATGTTCTGTCATCGCCATCTAATAAAAAGGCGTCATTTCACTAAATTATATGCAGATCTGTGGCCAAAAACAATGGGCGCAAAAACAGATTGGATTTGGCTTTTGTGTCATTCAATTCACATTTGAATTCAAATATGGATTAAAAAAGGCATAAATTACTGACGAGCTTTTCGTTGTGTTATTCTTTTCATCTGATTGTCTGCTGATTATTGTTATTAATAAAAATGTAAAAAATTTTAAACATTTGTGATTAAAGTTCAGAAGTAGTTTCAAAGAGAAGGACAGAGAGTATATCAAATGAGGGCTGAAATTATGACAGTTTCGCAATACTTGCTTTGAAATACGATATACGAGAGTATGAAATAATTTAGTTTCCATCAAAATAATAGGACTGTTAATCGAGATCACAATAATTATGTATAACTATTATCTCATAACTGCTTCCTTTTATTTCAGACCAAATTATTTTTTTTACAGAACCTTTAGATTAGAAAAACGACACAAAACTTCCAATGAATGCAAAGTTTTGGGAATGAATGCAAACAAATAGTCAATTAATGGCCGCCGACCAAAGAAATCGGTCAAAAATAATCATAAAACTGAATGTAATTATGAAAGATGATTATAATCATGAGATAAGTAATTAGAGAAAGATTTCAATGCTTTTGGCGCTAATTTACATCATATCAGAACTGTCTTACCTCTGGAGTAGTTTTTGCAAATTCTTTGCTCAATTCTACTAATTTACGTCGAGAACGATCGCTGTCATCCTGTCTGCTAAGAATTTGTTTGGCTGTTTGGTCCAGTTCTTTCTGTTCAAAGATAATGCAAATTTCAATTACTAATTCAAAAGATTTGTCCTTAATTATTTATATATTGTTTATCCAGTTAATTTCATTAAAAACTAATGTTTGGCTTCCGTCCGCTATTTCACAATTTGAGAGCAAGAAATCAATTGTTTGACAGACGAGTAAAAAAATATTTAATTTTCGGTTTAATTTAACCGAAATCTCTTTATAAGAATTACTTGGATTTCAGTGCAGTTTAAATCGATGTAAGACTTCCCAGTCTTTTGAGTGAAAAACAGCCGCCAAACTCACACCTCTTATTTGCGGCTTTAAATTTCAATAGACTTGTAATTTATAAAAATAATGAAAAAAAAAGTAAAAAATAAGGAGTGCTTCAAAACACGAGTGAATAGCAATTGTGTGCACGCGTTAAGTGTTAAGATATTTATAATAGAAATGCTATCAATAATAAAAGCAAAAGAAATTCAAGTGATGTGCGTTTTATGAATCGGTTCTCACAGTCATAGACTATCACTACAATTATTACAAAAGAAGTGGTGCTCTTTGAGTGCTCAGACCGCCCAAATCGGTGATCGGTGGGTCATTGCACGAGACCTTTGCTTAACAAAAATAAATTAATAGATTTGTTGTGTGATATCAATCAAAGTTTGTTTCAAGTCTTATACTAAACAATAACAATGATTTTACGAAACTTATTAACACTAACAGTCAAATCCAAGACCGGACCAACCAATAAAGTATTAATAATCTGCATTAGATTTGCATGTTATGTACTAATCAGAAAGTAATAGACTAATAGTATTACAATTTAATGACAACACAAGTGCTGCTGTTTTCAAATGACTCGAATGCATGGGAAGGAATTCATAAGGATTGACATATGAAGGCATAAATTGATTTCCTAGTCATCGGAAAGAATAAGACCTCAACTATAACTTCATAGTCAATATTATGTATGTTTAGATTCCTGCACACAACCCATCGGCAGAGCATAAGCTTCTCTTAAGCGAACTCAGAATAAATGCTTTTGTATACCAAAACATAAGACGTTTTTATATCAATCCCTTACAAAGCATAAATGCACAAGTGCTGAGCGATCTATCGTCTATAAGCAACAGTTGGCATAAGTATAAAATCCCAGGAGTCAGTTAAAAATCTATGTTGTAAAAAACAGTATAAGAAAAAGAAGCACAGAGAGGGCTGACTCACTCTAACGTACATAAAACGATGCTTTGCTTCGAGCTTTTCATGAAAAGTAAAAAAAGTGCACACATATAGAGATTGATCGAAAATCCGTAAACTAAATCACTGATTCCATACAACTCTCTCTCTCTCTCTCTCTCTCTCTCTCTCTCTCTCTCTCCAAATAGAGAGTTGCAGAAAATGTGAGATATAAGAGATAAACACTACATGTTATTTTGTTGTCGATGCCAAAGAGTGCAAAATAAAATTGTCATTTTATTAGATGTAGAGTGAAATGTATGACTCAAAAGATATCGAACACAAGTCATGAACGAATAAATATGTTCTTTTATTCTTCATTACACGGACTGATCGACAAATGCCTCAACGCTTATACATATCAATAATGTTTTCTTCAATTACTTTGAAATATATTTTTTCTCTTGAAATTCAGTAAAAGCATAAGAAGTGATAGTTTGAGATAAAATCTTTGGACAGAAAAGTACTAAAAATTCCATTTCTTGGAATTTGCAACAAATAATAAAATGTCTTTTAATGGTATACCAATCGTAACATTTAATAACATTTATAAAAATATTTAATACTCGAATAAAATTCAAGAACATATACTCAAAATAAATTATAAACTCTTTTTCTACACTTAATTAATGCACTTTTGATACGATTTGTTTGAAAATTATATTTGAGTTATTCGGGTTTTGTTTATCACTTCAATCATTTCATATAAATTCTCTCAATTTTTCTCTCAAATTGTAGAAAAATATTACAAATCACAAGAATTTAATGGAATTTCAATAAATCTTCTGTTTTGTGATAAAACAAGAATTCAATCTTATTTGACACTAAATTTAAACTAAAAATCATTATATGAGTTGAGAGACAGACGATTGATATATTGAATTGAATCACTAATTAATAGTTAAAAGAAATCATTCGAGTATTCAATCAGAATATTTGAAGACTCAAATAGTTCACAGAGATTGCAATCTTATATCAATAAATTAGATTAGAGAGAGAGAGAGAGAGAGAGAGAGAGAGAGAGAGAGAGAGAGATTTGTGAAAATGAATTTACATTTATATGAAAAGAGAAATAAAATAAAAAACTAGAACTACGTGTTTATATAATCTGGAATCTGATGACAGCGGGAGGTGTTATAGCCACCAAAGGTCGTGTATCAATACAATTCCACAAAAGCACAGCCATATTGTCTGGTATTCAACAGCAATAGTCAATAAAGAGATAAACAGAAGAATAATTGTATAAAATAGTATTAAAGGGAGACATTGTTGTGTCAACTATTGATCAATAATAAGAATAAACCTTTCGATTGAATACTGCATTCAATATACATTTGTATTTAACACATCAGAAATAAAAACTGTTAAGCACTGGCAGCAAATGGTATGGCATAGTATGGTATAGTTTGGTACATCAAACAGCGAATATACAATTAATCTATGGTATGACACAATTGAAGGGTAAAAAATATTGACAACTAGAATAAGTAAAGTGTTGTCTGTATTAAACATTTAAAACATACATTTATATCAAACCATAGAAAGCCTTTTGATGTCAGAAATGTTTTATCTCTTCAAATACTGGAGAATACAAATATCTATATTTCCAAAAATATCAAAACTACTAATGCATTCAGAAATTGTTTGAAATTTCGAACTAAAATACTAGATATCAGTAAAAAAGGATGAATTCATTGGAAATTATTTTTTAGTACATTTTATACTTTCTAAACTAACTGTCAGTCTATCACAAAACAAGATAAGAGTAATGTTTTGAAAGTATGAACAAAACTGAGCAAAGCTGATGGCATAGAAAATGAGGTAATCCGCAAATACCAATATTATTGAAAAGACTCCACAGTTCTCAATGTTCTTTAGATCTAATATGAAATGCTATTGAGTGGGGTCATAGTTATTCCCGAATCATATATCACAATATGTGGCCAAACAATCGATCATCACTTTTGGGCACAAATTGATATAAAATTTTATATATATCTTCGGATATATTGAAGTGTAGTGCAGTTCTTGTATTTATATACTTCTCGCTTTTATAATGTTTAGATATTTAGCTTAATTCCAATGGGTTCGGGTCGAGTCAGTAATTGAATGGGATGACAGACACCACCTGCCGTCAAACAGGCGAACAGACTTTTAAGCAAAGCATTTAACGCATGCAAAGCATACATACATATGATTGGAACCGTTGAACACATATACCATAGTGTAAGGCTTACTCATTCCCTATTATGTGTTTGCGTATTATTCAACTCAAAGTATTGCTAATATTGGCCATCATTTATCGATTTTTGGATTCGAGTATATGCGTCAATACAACTACTTTTCTCACTCAACGCCATCATCTCTATTCTTCATACAAATAGCTCTCATTATTACTTTTAAGCAAACTCCACAAAATTGAGAGAGAGAGAGAGAGAGAGAGAGAGAGAGAGAGAGAGAGAGAGAATTATCAAAATATTCTAGTGGTTATGTTTGCAAAAAGACCAGAATCTTATAAAGTCCATCACAAAATATTAAAGAGCTATTCACTTCATATTATTCACAATTTATTAAAACTAAGGAATATCTTATCTGCTCTCCATTGCTCTTCCTCTCATTTACCATTTAAGTTATCATGGTTTCTTCAATTTTGATTTTAGTTCGAGAATCGCTTCGCTTTTATTCGTTAATACGTGTGACTCAACGCATGATTCGTTTAAAACCAAATATCGGAATATATTTGTTCTTTAATACAAAAATATCTGTAAATCCTCTCAATTTTGATCTCTCGATAATCTTTCACTTTTTGCGAACTAAAAAATTAAAGTTCCGTTTTATACCAAAGCAGTGATGGGAGAAGGAGAGAGAGAGAGAGAGAGAGAGAGAGAGAGAGAGAGAGAGAGAGAGAGAGAGAGAGAGGAGCGGGTTATAGATATTTGAAAAGATATAAAGATGGATAGAGAGGTGATGTTGTGCTGTGAGAGCGCTAAGAGAGTGATGCGCGCAACAAAGGGAGAGTGAGAGTAGAACTGTTTAGTGGATGTGCTCTCATATGAGAATTAGTTGGTTTTTCTCATCGTCAGTGTTCAATATGCAGACATGTCAGGCATTGCCACCGATCGAGAGTGCATACAATCAGTGGAGCTGACGTTAGACACTCAAAACTTAGAAGCAATGCCTAACTTTGCCATCACTAGTGCCGAACGCGTGTACACAATATAGCGATGTGTTCGAAAGGCTGTGCGATCGATAATTTTGAGCAGTTGTAATGGAGTATCAGAATAAATTATTTTCAATATGTGTAAAGGCAAAAAGGGTGAAACAGTATTTGGCAATTGGATCAAACCGATTATTCAGAATCAGGGGGTGTTAGCAAACATTTACCACTAGTTTCTAAAAATTAACTTTATTTCAAATGTAGAACATTGTAATGAAATGATGAACACAAACAAAACTCAATGTTAGGCATTAGATCACAAAAATCTAAGGTTTTTCTTTCAAAATAAGATTTTCGGTGACTAAAACATAGCACTCCTATCCTATCCGTTCAATTTGGGGAAAACAACTTAAAGCTCCTTTGCTCCTCATTTATACAATTTTTTTTGTTCGCAATTCATTATTAACTAAACATTAATATAAATTAAAAGAATGTATTTTTTAAAACTTTTCTATCCGTTTAATTGGAGACACATAGCAAACATGATATTGTCATCTAAAATCGATGTTATGTGTGAGGCAAAGGCACAAATGCTGTGCCAATTGATGCTGAAGTCAAAAGAATGGATAGAGAGACCAATCATATATCTATTCGCCACTCATTCAGTTATTTGCCATTTAAGGTGAATAATATTATATTATATAATATTATTAGAGAATTCAAGCATAGAATATCATGTCTATGTTTGATAGCTAAGTGCTGTGAGCTGTCTGTGCGATGCTTGTGCACTGGTAGGGCATAGTATTGGCTTGTTAAAGCGCTCAATTCATCAATGTCAAAGGTGTTGCGCACCTATCTATTGTTATTGTCGTTTTTGATATTCAATGATGTTCTCTCTCAGTGGTTCATACCTTAGGTTTGGGTTCACAAACAACACATAACTGCATCAAACCATGAATGAATACACCTTTAAATGTAGGTGTTGTCTTACCTGTGCTTCCCAACACTCCTTTATATTAGACAATAATTTCTTTACTTTAATTTATATAAAATAGAGGAAAAATTTATGAATGCATTTATGGTGAGCTTTAATATTAACCATATATATAGTGAAATGTGTGCACAAACTAAATGCCATACAATTTATTCTCTCTCTTCTCCGTCTATTTTAAGAGAGAAATGCTCTTTCGATAAATTGTTTGCATCAATTCGTTTTCCCCATTCAATTGTCTTTCGGGCCCCCTTTGATCGACACTCCTTTTTCTCTCGTAATTACAGAGACTTAACGACAGGAAAGAAGAGAAAAAATGAGAATTTTATTCAGAGAGAGAGAGAGAGAGAGAGAGAGAGAGAGAGAATTTATCGACTAAACAGTCTATTGTTTAATAAATTCAATTCATCGATTGAACGAAATATTTCGTATACTCTAAAATTGGAAGTGAGCTGCAAAAGGAATGGAGAGAAAGACGGGTCGCATAAAATTGTTTCAAAATAAGAATTTTAGTGCCGACTATTTGTCAGTATTTCTTTTTTTGTGAGTTTTCCTTTACTTTATTCCACATTATTTGGTTGCCATAAAAAATCAATTGTAAAGTTATATCGCATTACATATTGAGTTTATATCTGTATTCATGAGATTCTTTACCGAAGAGTTTGGCGAAGAAATCGTTTTAACTCACTTTTCGCATACATACACACAACAACAACATCCTCTCTCTCTCTCTCTCTCTCTCTCTCTCTCTCTCTCTCTCTCTCTCGCTGTCTCTCTCCCTTTCTCTTTTTCTCTCTTTATTTCTCCCATTCTATCCATAAAACAGATTTTCAATTCAAAACGAGTCAGCCCTGAATTGCGTGCGGCTTCGTTGCAATACTTTTTTTTAGTAAACACACATCGAATACATTTTATGCAAATGTTTAGATAAGAGAAAGGAAGTTGTGGTCTGTGCAGAGACTGGCTGTAAATTCATATGCTCATGGACTCAATGCTAGCAAATTTGTTGGCGCAAGATGAAATGAACTGAAAATTGAAGGATTAAACAAAAAATATTTAGAATAAATGAAATTAAAAATATATCAAAAGAATAGACGGAAAGCATTTCCCAAAACGAATACTGAAATGAATGTCAAAATTTTGAATATTTTGAAAGTTGTGTTATTTGTTGGGATGTGTAACACAAATGAGTGATCAAGTTTTCTGAATAATACAATTTTCAGTTAAAAACAGTATTTTGTTAGACTCGAGCCGACGGTTGACTGTCAGAGAGGTTATGATAGTATTGCTTATTCCCACCACTAATTTGTTTGCCAGAAAAGTGAATATAAAAACACAATCCATCATAAGATAGAATGATGTAAACGAAAGACGAGAATATTAAGCACTGGTATGTTTTAAAACGCGCCAAAATTAACTTGTCATGTTCTCCTACATTAGCAACAATCAACTCTAAATTAAAATATTAGCACTGGAAGGGAAAGAACAGTATAATACTGAGAGATTTGTGGGAGAACTGAGACAATTTTGTGAAAAAGCACAATATTCTGTGAACTCATCAGAGAAATATTGTATTATTTGCACAGACATATAAAAAAGATGGCATGTTTAAGAAAATAAGGGTTGGCTGTGCGAAGGGCTTCACTGCTAGAGTGCTTTCTAATAGGGAATATTCTGAGCTAAGGTTCGAGTAATTTAATAGTGCGATGATTTATGTAAGGCTATACTTAGCGATCAAAGATGTGGCGAATAACTCTTTTATTGGAACTGATGTGCTCTCAGACAACACATAGAATAAGAAAATAAGAATTCCATAAATAAATTGAAATTATTTAAAGAGTGAATTCGGAGAAAAGTATCAGAAAAGGTCGGAATACAAAATTGAGAATAAATTAAAACCTTATCTGTAAAATAGGATTAACTGTCGGTAACTATTATCTGAAAATAATAATTCTTGTATCACAATTGTATCAGGATTATTTTATTTTTTAGTTTAACATCTACATTGTATCCTGGCAATTTGTTGTATAAAAGAATTAAATATTTTCAATCAAATTGATTGCCATAAATCTAAGTTAATTTGTTTCGTTAAAATTCAAGATATAATTAATGAAATCATTCAAAAATTAATGATTTTATTATTTAAAAGGTTGTTATATCCGTTCAATCAGGACGTCCGAACTCAAGGGAAAGGAGTGGCTGTCGATATTGAATCTGAATGGAGACTGACTTTTATGAGAAAAGTTGTACATAAATTGAGAGGCAAAGGAGAGTTGGGTTCACGCAAAGCTTTACATAACTGGTTAACTTTCGGTTTGACTTATCTAATGAAATATGCGGCCAATAATACCCGGTATCTAATTATTAGACGAATATTTACTAATGAATTATTTATAAAACCAAAGAAAAGTAAAATTCATGTTTTAAAATGAATTAATGTTTAAATAATTTGTTTATCGACTAATCGAATAAAAAAAGTTAAAGTTATCTGAAAAACAATTAAGATTTCGAAAAACAGACCAAATCTCTATTTTGTTAATTTTCTTATTCAAATTATATGTGCAATATATTTGAAAATGAAGTTTGATTCAGTGAAATGCAATTGTGGAAAACAGAGAGACAGGCAGTGCTCTGGTATAACAATAGGTCTAATATTTGTTGATTTTGAAGCGAACAATAAATTAGATTTAAGCACTTTTTGCTCCTTTGCTCAGATATAGAGAATACATAGAGAAGCAAATTGTTTGCTCTGCTAATAAATGGACTTTAATAGAGCTATTTGGGTGTAATGGCGACCAGTGCTGACCAAATTGATGCATTATATTTCTAATATATCTTAATTTATTATTATGGATTTCACAATACATACCAATCCTGTTATTCTCTTCTTATAACTAATAAAAACGGTTCGAGCGATGGACTACTGATTACTAATAATAAAATAAACTATAGCCGAGTCTAACCACTGCTTTACTCGATTCTGTTCGTTATTCTCTCTTCTATTTTATTTCTTGAGTTCACTCTCTTTTTGGTCGTTTGATAGCAAATATATTTATGAAAGAAAACAATAATAATATAAATAATATGCATATATTACTAATACTATCGCATTGTTTGACATATATTGAGAATTATTAGTTTAAATATTTTAGATTATTATTCCTTTTGCTCCATAAAAATGGTTGACTATCTTTGTGTAACTTTTATGCAGATCTAACACATAAAATGAAATAAAATAAAATATAAAACAATATATTCAATATATATGAGCCTTATGTGCGGCAGGGGTTCGCCTATACGCTAACTAATGGAGAAACGAGTCATCTCTACTCTTGTTATTGATATGAAAGATAGAGTTGTGAATAAATAAATGTGAAGATTACTGGCGATGAAACAAAACCAACACATATCCCACCACTAAAGCCAACCCAATTCTGGTGCACAACACAAAAGCCCCCTTTTATGTGCAAGTATTCTAAATTCTTAAGAAGGAGTTTAGTACTGAATCAGATGAGATTCAGTTTAGGGATGTGTTAGGGATGTTGTGTTGAGAAGAAAATAAGGATAAAACATAAACCATGCAAATAGAAATGAATGCATAACGAAGTAGTGATTGCTCTGATGGCTCTACTCTGATGTGAGCTCTGTCAGGAACCGAGTGTGAAAAATGCTTCCAATGGCGACCCCGACATACTCAATACATAGAGACAAAGGGTATGGCAGAAGCTATAAAAATTAAAAAATCATGAACTCTCAGACAATCTAATATCAGACTATGTATTGCTACTCTTTCTCTTGATGGCAGTGGCGGAGAATATGTGGTGTTCGCTCAATGTTCGCCTCTCTCTTTATCTCTTCTGTGTCTGTGCTCTGTATGGGAATCATTGTGAGGGCTCGAACACAATAACGCAAATCAAGACAAAGTATTTCAGATGAATCACTTATAGTAATGAATGTAATAATGCGAATGTAACTCAAATGCACCAGAAATGGCAACACTCGATAAAAACACAGCATCTCTCTCTCTCTCTCTCTCTCTCTCTCTCTCTCTCTCTCTCTCTCTCTCTCTCTCTCTCTCTCT
>JAQGAR010000777.1:0-12181 GCA_034697865.1 Oribatida sp.
GACAGGGGGGGGATTTTTCAAATTTTTCGCCAACAGGGGGGGATTTTGGGCTGATCCCCCCCCTTGGCGATCCCTGGGCATAACTCAAATGCGATCTCGATGTAATAATTTACTAGATTAAACTTGAATTCTTTGCTTTCATAGTTTCGAGTATTCTTTGAAATTCTTTAGAATATTCATTTGAATGCTCATGTAAGCTACCATGTACAATTTGGTTATTAATTAATTAGTCAGAAAGATGAATTTGAAGCATGCTGTTCTGGAATTCTTCAATTGGTTTTGAATTGATTCTGATTAAAACAAGTGTTGATTTATTCATATGTCAGATGAGTTGAATGATTCTCTGAATATTCAAATAGAGTTGAAGTAAATATTTGAATGATTTTTTAAAAAAATGTTGGCTTTTGAGTAGTTGTTCCTAAAGTATATGGAATCGTGATCTGAATGGGAAAGCCATCGGAGTGTGGCTATGGATATAGTGTCACAATTATTGTTTCGCATCAATGGTTACAAATGGATGCAAATGTGAGGTAAATCATTGGCACAATATTTCGTCATCCATTGCCGACTATTCAGGTCTCCTGAGAGCGCACACATCGACTGAAGGCAGTGCTCTGTGCGGAGACAAAGTTCGTGTCAAATGGCGATATGTCAGACTCTGTTAATGCCATCAGTGGTGAGGCATTAAAAATGGTTGGCAACACTTTTGAAGCACCAAATTATTGGTCGACAACAGAGATAGAGAACTGATGCGATGTCGACGGCTCTTTGATATGTCACTCCAATCGTGATGTGTAAGCGCTCAGTCACTCTGGCACTTGCTCTCCGAGGTTAGGCCCAAGAGATGTGTGTCAGCAATACAATGATTGCACTGATTTATAATTGACATTAAAACTAGAATTCAAGCTATTATTCTGTGCGGAAAAGGCACTCATTCAGTCAGCGCACCCGACAGTCGAGTTCATATCAATTTCATAATTGTGTCGGACCTCCAAATTCTGACTTTATATCAGAGTTTTGTCAAAATTTTTATCATTTTTAATATTTATATACAAAATAATCGTTTATTTTTGAAATGCAATTAAAATTCGGATTAAATTATTTAAAAATTTATTCTCAAGAATTTGAAGAAAAAGAATTAACGAATGAAGTTAACAGTTTTGCCTCATATAAGAGAAATTAAACCAAGATTATTTGTGAACTTCAGGCTCGATTTCCTTCTCCAGTTTTGCCTGTTGAGCTAAATACTAAAATGAAAATTACAAGTATTAAGTCGTATAAAAAAAGTTATTAATATCATGATAATTTACCTCTTTAAAGAGCTTAGATCTGAAAAGAGAGAAGGGACAATCACCAGAAGGGATAGGTTTTCCACATTTCTCCACTGGGCATTTCTTTACGTCACTAGAATAGATTTTATGGACAGCACTGGAGGCGCACTTCTGGCAATAGGAGATGTGTCCACAGCTGAAGATGTCACAGACGGCCAATGCATTCTTGCAATCGCAACAAGAGATCGGCGAAAAATGTTTCAAAGACATGACTTCCTTGTCGGGCTGTCTCCTCTTCGGGCGGGTCTCCACACCAAAAGATATGACCAGAATCTCTTCAATCATTCTTTCGGTGTCTGATAGTTGATAGCCTTCCTTCTTATGCATCCAATCGGGTAAGTCTTTATTGAATTTTTCTTCTTTTTGAATCCTTTCTCTGTTGAGACGACACAACGCTTCAAAGGCGTCGCAATCTTTTATTATTTTGGCGAAAGGAGTAACCGTTTCGGACAATTGGTTTTTTGGTGTCGCAAATTTGTATTGATTTTTGAGAATATCTTTGAATTCTTCGATAAGAAATATAGAAATTGAAAATATTGTTATTTTCAAATTGTTTTGATTGTCTGTTTCCATTTGAGAGCACAGGGCCTTCAAACAACCTAAAGTTATTAAGTAAAGACTATCATTATTTGAAAACAGATTAATAAATTAAAAACTACCTTGTTCATTGATTTTTTTCAGTTGATCCAGTGATGAATTGTATGCGACCACAAATATCGCATTCAAAGCACTGGATTTGACGGCCAATGAGTCGTCAAATTGTAATAATTTATTAACCGATTTGATTGCCTCGTATTTGACTATTGTATTGATCTGTTCGGCCGGAGAGTAGTGTTTAGCGCTAATGGGTTTCATTGCCAACATTTTTATTATGTCGTTTGCATAGATCTTATTTAATTCCAGGTCTGATTCGACCATTTTTGGAATAATCTCCAAGATATTCAAATCTGAGCTTAGGAATTGATTCTTGTAATTATTGAATCGCGGCAAAAGTGTCTTAATTATAGCAAATATCGGTTTAATTATCTGCTCATCATTTTGGAAGTCTGCCCACAAATCCAACAGTTTTTTGCCTATTTTTGACTCAATTAATGCAATCCTCGCCTCTCGAAAGCTCTGACTGAATACCAATAATGTGTGCAACGATTGTGATATAACTGTGCGATCGGTATGTTTCAAAAACCTTGTTATTGGGGACAAGAGGGCGGATATTCTCTTATAATCTTTGGTGTAATAAATGTAAAATTCGAATAATATGAGCGAATCCTTGATTTGGTTTTCATTGTTTGACTTCTCCAGAGTTCTACCAAATAAATAAAATTAATCGAATTTCATATTTGTTCATTCATTTATCAAATTCAACAAGATCAAAGGCATTTTAATGGGTAAAAAATTCAAAAATTAAATGCCTGACTGTTTATAAATGTCTGCTATAAATAACAACCTAAGTTATCTTTTATATTATTGTTTTGAAACAACTATTGTGTTTTATTCTGGTATTATAACTGAAATTATATCTTTTGTTATTTTAAATCGAGCGAATTTCCTTGGTCATTCCTGTTAACTAGTGAGTTAAAATTGATTAGATATCTAGGACAGGTGAGGAAATAATGAGGTTATTTCAAAGGTTTGATCAAATAATAGATGAGAAGTAATTTTGCGTTTGAATAACGTTGAAAATAATATGATAAGACCTGCCTTATTGTTGAATTAATCACCAGATTATCGTTTGAAAGCAATAACTTTTTAACATTTTTGTTATCGTTTGAGACAACAAAACACAATAACAGACAAAAACTCGAAACCAATTCATTGATTTCGGTCTCATTTGTTGTTTCATTGATTGAAATTAATCGTTCAATTAGTGAAGCCTTGAGTGCGCTTTCGGTCAGCTCTGACTTTCCAAGTTTCCAATCGTTGAACAGAATAATTTGCAGCAGTAATAAAGAACTGGCCTTTCCTCTAATATCGGACACCATTGAGGCCGTCTCAAGAAGTTGTGGCAGTAATACCTTCTTGAACTCACTCTTATTGATCGAGTAATTATCTGAAACAAAATAAATGAAAACAATTTATAAAATAATTTATTCCTGGTATTAAATCACTTAATTGGTGGCTCACAAAATACTTGTTCTTTATTACTCTTACTTAAGAATCTTAGCAATCTTAGTTTGAATCCTTTTAAATACCTGATAATTTATACCTTCAAATTTTCAGGGATAACAATAGCAAATTACTTTAGAGTTGCTTATTTAATCATGGAGCTTTTAAAATTTAAAGAAAATCTGTGAGTTCCTACCGTCGATATTCAACTTATCCTTAAAGTCCAGTAGATTTAAGTCAGTTTTGGACTGATAGCCATCGTTGAGCCTCTTCTGAATCCAGTGCATCACTTGCCTCATATAATTTTCAATCGGAAGGAGACTCTCTTCACACTCGTCGGCCATTTCCTCGCACATCAGTTTATTTTCGGTCAGAATATCAGCAAAATTGCCGTTTATATCAACGACTTCTAAACCGTCTTTGCTTTTTATAAACACTTAAAAGTTTGAAATAAAATTTCAATCTATTAATAATAGTTTCAATTATATGTACAAACGTATAATAAATATAATAATGATCAACTATAAGCGAGCACAACTGATAGAACGCAGAAGGGCGTCTATTTTATACAAATTTTTATCACAGGGTAGGCAGGGTCTTGGCGTGACTCTTCTTGATGAAGTCACAAATCATACATATATTTATGGTCTTATCGTTATTAATTTGCATTTGTGTGAATGTAATATACATATAATTATCTTGCACAAAATAATTTGAATATTGAAACAAGCAATCTGTTGAATTTTTATCAAAACTAATTATAAAATTAGAGTTGAGGTAAACATAAAAAGGTTGGAAATAAATTGGGGATCAATCAAAATAACATATCTTAATATTACCTTTACAAAAGTTGCATCACCAGATCATTAATCTGATAAGGTAACTCTAATCTCAATAAAAATATATTAGAAAACAATCACAAATTTTTAAATAATTTTCGCTGATTTAAAAGCTGCTCAGAGTATTAACTTAAGAATATGGTGAAGTTCTCACGTTCTCAGTTGTGTCAGGTTTAAACATTAGATTCTTTGAATTTTCATTGATAATTTTAAACATATAATTCTCTGACTAACAACACATCCCTTTGAAAATAGTGAATATCGTTTATTCTTTCAGATGGACTTTAGACTTGACCTCAAGTGTACCTGGAAGGGTATCAAATGTATCAGGCAGGGGGTAAAATGGCAGAAAATAGCAAAATTGGACTTTTTCTGCGTTCTAGGTCTTAAATTTTTAGAACCTCATAGGATTCTTTGTCATTTCTCAACCTCAGAGAAATTTTCTAAGAAATTCCACCTATTCATCCCTCGCTAATACTAAGCTCAAACCTACTCATAGCAATGCTAATAGATAAGCCTGATTGGATTTTTTATTTCAATATTATTTAAACAAATATAAACGATAAAAATAGAGATCTATTACTAAATAGTTTTGGTCAGATAATAACCCTATTTGTGATTGCAAACTAAACTGAAATAATTGTTTGAATTGAAGCCAATTATTGTTTATTTGAATGAATTCTCAATTATTTCGTATTTAATAGGAAATTATATGAAAGCATAAGACAACTGTTTATTTTAATCAAAGTGCACCAAACTCTTCGACTTCAGGGGTTAGGGGGTATTTTGCCAAAATTTTCGAAAAAATCCTAGGGGTCAGGGGTAAGCTAAAATGGTCACGGCCGCCATTTTACCGATAAATCCGGTTTAAATTGGCCTAAATAGTTCGGGGACCATTTTGGCCAGAATTACCGAAAAAATTTGCAACGCCAATTTTTCTAAGGGGGTCCTTCGACGCGCAGTAATGAGGTTTTCAAAAAAATTCCAGTTAGGGGGTTCCCCCTTGATGCACCCTGATTTTAATTCGCGTCAAAACAGGGAAGAGTTTGAGACAATTGATTAGATTAAAGTTAATTAATATTGTTTATTACAAAAATAAAATGAAATTTTTTATAAATTGCCAAGAAAATCACTTTCATGTTTACATTTTTTGAATATTAATTAATTGGGAAGATTAGAAGGGAATAAGTAAGGTAAGTAACTGAATAAGTAACTACATGTATAAGCAACTTACTGTATAAGCAATTTCAAGTGGTTTCAAATGAGCTTAATGCATTTCAATTTCAATAAATAAATTGATAGGTTCGGCATAATTCAAATGTCGGGCTTTTATTGAATAACCCTTCAATCAATAACTGTATTAATCTTTTTATCTTTCCTAATATCTTTTATCTAAACCATAAAAACATGTCAAGTATTTCATTGGAAATTGACCAAACTTTCAATATTATGAAATTCAATACAAATATTGTTTCCTCGTTTGTTTAATAAGTTTGGTATAAACTTTATACTATAATTTATAAAACAATAAGTTTAAAACTATAAAGTTGATAGTATCGAATGAAAGAAAAATTAATAGTGAACCCTGAACTCTTTGTTTACACAAAAAGAAGTGAAATCAAATTAAAACCGTCTTCTCATGCTTTCCGGCGAAGGTTTAGTCAGTTAATGATTTTTAACTTTAAACACTAAAAACAGTATCAGATTCTGTATGCCTTGAATTTCACCTAATTTTGGTCTAAAGTCTACAATTATGTAAATAACTTATCTATGAGTCAAACAATTCAAACTTTGATCAAATTGGAGTGATTTCTGGGAAATATGTTAAATCAGTTCTATTCAGGTTGACAACGATCAAGGTTATTCTGTCTCCCATTCCAACAAAATGACAATAAAGGATACATTTCAACAAAGAGAAGGAAAAAATTTGGCTTGCTTAAACTTTCGACTTTAGGGGTTTTTAACCTACCCCTGGCTATACTTGAATAGAACAGTAATACTGACAGTTATATTGATTGTTTCATTTCAATGTTCTTTAGTGTTAAACAATAGTTGTTTACAGAAATAGGTTCTAATTACAAACAAATCATCTTTCATTGATAGAACCATTGATACAAATTCCTGACAATCAATGATATTATTTTTGAAAATAGATTTTATTATTTTTATAGAACCCGACAAACAATATCTCAAATATTGTCGTTCTAGTCGTGGGAAATGTCTTCAATCATATAAAACCATAAACTTAAGCAATAAATAAAGAAATTCCTTAAATTTTATTTTACTCTTTTGATAACATTTTGTAGTTGTTTGGACAAGGTACATTTCTTGTTTTTTAATTAGAAGATACAAGAATTGATGTTCGAAACTTGCATAGAGGAAGTGTAAGTTTTCATCAAAGTGGGAATGGGCAAATATTATTGTGAATTATATTGATGAAATAATATAAAAGCATACTAGTAAAAGAGTAATATATCACTCATATAATTAATTGTGCGCTCGTTTACAATAAATGTGAGATAAAGGCGTCAAATATCAATGAATTATGTTAATATAAATATATTAATTATTCACTTACAGACTGGAGGCGTCTTTCCAATCATTTTTGTCAATTTCTGTAAGAGAATCAAATGTCTTTCATTTATCAGATCGAGTAAATAGATGGTGAAAAGTGGAGATTTACATGTATTAACGCATTACAAAATATTTTTTTTATTAAAACAATTTTCCTGAAAACAAAATTCTTGGTAAATATTAGTCGCACTCGAATGCAAGCAAAACATTCATTCATTGAGTTTTGTAATCTCTCTCTCTCTCTCTCTCTCTCTCTCTCTCTCTCTCTCTCTCACGAAGTAAATCCTTTTTCTAATTAACTTTCGTTTTTGGGGTAAATGTTTTTGTGCGACAAAATAGGGTTCAGTTGAGTATTAAACAGAAGATAGGAATGTTATTCGATAATGTCTTCAAATCGGAACTAATAATCATTGAGATTGAGATCATAATTAGTTGTTGCTACAGATAAATAGTCAAGGAAAGTTCGAATTTGTATCGAATAAGTTTTACTACTGCTATAGATATTTTATTTTTGACTTCAAATTTTAAAAATAAAATGTATTTGAAACTCATGTTTATACATATATGTAATTAGAGGATAACTTACCGTAAGTCCAATCAAAGTTCAAAAATTTTATTATTTTTATTGAAGATCACAAAATATTTGGATGTTTTCGCGATTAAAGTTCTTTTGTATTTTACTTCACCGAAGAATTTCAACGAATGATAAAATTGGGGATAAAATTAAGGCTAAATTAGAGGAAAAACCCGAAAACAATGCAAATTTTGAGTATAACTTCAAAGATTACTCAATCAAATCCGACTGCACTGCAATAAAAAGCATCGTCTCATTGAAATAATAGAGGAAATAAATACTTTACTTATATTTCTTTTATTTAATAGAGATTTGAATCACACGATGAAAAAATCACTTTTAAAACAATGAAAGTCAAAATAATTTTTATTTTTCTTCAATTTTCACAGATATCTAACGTCTGACAGTATTTATTTAAAATTAATCAACGAATTGTCTCTTAAATAGTTTTTAAATGAGAGTTATTTTCAATTAAAAATTAATTTATTTCCTTACCTGACATTCAGACTTTGCATTTTTAGTAAAACTTGTTGAAAAACTAGTTATTTATCCAGAAATTAATTTTTGATATACTCTCCTTGAATTAAAAAGTGAATTTCAATTCAAATGAATTGATTATTGTTATGACTACTGTTTTGGATGACTTTCTGGTGAAGAGCTTTAACTACAATTAGCGACAGATTTTGGTATGAAAATATTTTCCGATGAATAATACGGAAGATGTTTATGTTATTTGTTTGGTAATTGTTTAGTAAACTTTTTGCGTAATTCTTATGAATATTCAAATAATTGTGAACTCAACCATTGATCAAATGAAATGTGTGTTTCTCTTAGTCTATCGTTTATTATCCGCTCGAATAACAATTTATCATTTGATATGAATTTCCTTCAATCGGTAAATAAAAGTATATAAAATAGTAGTTTAAACAACAAAACGGATAATTGAGTTTAGAATTATTGCAAAATATTTATTTGCAATAAATAGTCATATCGTTTGCATTTCACAGCTTTTGTAAAAACCAAATCCAATGCAAAAAATATCGTTATTTCAAATGAAAGACACTAATTGTGAACATCATTTGGAGCGAAAGCCTTTTGATTTAAAGGCACAGCACAACACATCTGTCCCTATAATAAATATTAATGAAGTTGTGTTGTGTGGCGTTATTCCTGATCTCCAACTTTCATACCATTCCTCTCTGAGTTTTGTTTTTCACAGTATTTTAGCCGAGAATTTATTGGTTCAAAATAGAGTGGCGTTCCGTTAATTAACTTATTGTCAAGTGTCGTATTGCATGGTCCTCAATAAGACCCAGACCCATTAGCCTAGACTTCTTTTCTTGAATAACAAGACAGCTCTTTAACAGACTTTAAGAAGGTTTTGAAATATTCCTCAATAAAAATGATTAATACTTAAAGTAAATTAATTGCAAACAATTTAATGAGTTTTATGTTTAGGTTTAAAACTCGAATAACAAGTTTTTATTGAAACTATTTTTATTTGTCTCTTATTTCAAATTAATTTTATTATAAATAATCTCAAAAGACATTCAAATTCGTTAAAATTTAATGTTATTTCGAGTGAAGAAATGATTTCTCGTCAATGAATTTCCTCTTTAATTTTCACGTGGAAACTCCACTGGTAATTGTAAGGCCTGTGTTTATTTCTATGCTCGGTTGGGTCAAGCATTCATCAAATTCAAGGATAACCCATAAAAACTTATGAAAGTTCCCAGAATTTACTGGATTTCAAGTCTTTTGAGTAGAAAATGTTTCGGATTATATAATTTTATACCAATTTCGAAGAATAGAAAAAAGTGTCCGATGGAGTGGAGTGGAGTCGGCACAGACTCAACAACAGATGAGACACTAAATAAGCTCCGAATGAAAGCCTTCTTTTAAAATTACTAAACGAAAGCAAGAGTGAAGCGACGGCGGAGAGGAGGCACATGGTTTCACACGTGTTAGGCTCGCACGTGCATACAATGGGGTCTGTCGTTGAACGCCTTCCCCACAATAGCTCACTAAAAGAGCACATAATTTGCAGTTTGTATAATAGCTTTTTTGTTGTAAACGGGAGTCCTCTCTGTGTTTATCTTTTGTTAACTTTTTGTTATCATTTAATCGCATCTATTATTCAATAAAAATCTAAAATATTACTAAAATTATCGGTTTTTGCGATAATTTAATCGCATTTTTCCTAATCGTTATAAATATTATAAAATAATTAATTTTCAAAATAATTTTCTTTCGATTTTATCAGAAAATGGATTTTCAATTTCTAAAGAAATACACGAATTTTCATTCGAATGTGAACCGAGGGCTCAATAAATAATGTTTTGGAAAGGGGATAGTTTTGTGACAATACATCTGCTTATGATAATTGTGAACACAATTGACTGCTGAATACGCACAGAATCTAATAGACGAACAACAATGGGATGAGTTGTCGACAATTCAAATTAAATTGACTTTTCCTCCAGAATAATATTGAGAAATAAATCACTTTTTGACTCGATTACAATTGCAAGAATATGAGCCACACTCTACTTGGGTAATACTTAGAGGGGGTTCAAAGGGAGGCCTATTGAGAGAGACCTCATTCAGACAATTCAAATCAAATAAACACTATTTATCAGAGGGAAGACTACCTTTCAATTGTTGTCTTTCCATAGAATTTGTTTGGAATAAATCCGATGCTTTGATTTATGGCTTACTCCTGTCTTTTTTGTATGGTCACACAAATACACTATTATATTGCAATTGTATTCTTAGAGATTCACTGGTTTTACACCTTTCCTATTGATTAAAAGCCATAATTCAATGTCAAAAACGTGTTTTCATTAAATAGAGTCTCAAATCAATTATAATTATTTCGAAATTAATGGCAATTTTTCTTCAAATCTTTAGCAGACATTTTTCTAAGCCTTTGATCTGAATTTCTGGAGAATATAAAACAGATATAAATATAATTCAACACAATTTAGGTCCGAATAACAGAGGATTTGTGGAAAGGATTACAGAATAGATTGAAAAACGACTCAATGTTTGCGATTAAGAAAAAAGTTTAACAAACAAGTGATGAGACAAAAGTTAATAAAACTGATATTATATGCAAACTATTTTGTGTTCTTTACTGCACTGACACTAAGTCTTATAAACAAACGTTAATACCCGGCTAAATGCGACGCCAAAGTATAAATTAATGTCATTCCCGAAACCAAAGAGAAGCCTAAGAATATCTATCATTCAATCTATTCATTCATATATTGGAGGAAAAAATTTGTGATTCCTATTAAAGAAGTGTTGGGTTCGTTGTCGACGACGACAAAAAAGAAATCGAGGATTAACTCTACTGTAGAGTCAAATCCGCGGCGTTTTACTTTTGGTGCCTATTATATCATAGGAAAGGAGCGACACAACCAGAATGTCTTGATATTCATGTGGTGTCGCACAGACTGGTCATCAGTCTTCATCAACGATGTCATTGTGATTGCAATACAACTCTCTCTCTCTCTCTCTCTCTCTCTCTCTCGCCTGAAATTTGCTAATATCAGAGCACAAGGAAACAGTAATTCATTGTATGAAACCTTTTCCATTGTTGTTTTGATACTCAAGTCTTTCGATTTATAATATAATATCTTCAAGTTTTTGACTTTAAATAAGACAATACGAGAGTTATATTGAAGTCATTTTTCAACCATCACTTCAGTTGATTTCTTGTCTCTGAATATATTTTGTAAAAATAAATCTTAGGGTTTATCGTCAAACTCTGTTTTGTTCAATTTATCATTGAGAAAATGATTTTTTTCTATATTTCAGGCAATACTGGGGTTTTATGAATTTTATATTTTGTTGATTTTTGTTTGCATCGGAAGATTGAATGTATAATCAATTTGTAATTAATTCTATTGTTATGTAAAAAATCGATTGAATGGAAAGCTATATATTTGTGATATAAAGCGTGAAATATTAAATAAAGAGAAAAGTTGACACTTCTTTGTGCAGAGCGCAGACAATACGGCAGATGAGTTTCCAACACTACACAGCGCTCTATCCTCAAAATGAGCGGATCGGACGAGAGAATCGTTACATCTGTTCCAATATTGTTATTAATATCAATATTGAAGTTAAATAAAAATTTTCTGTAATTATGTCGAGTATGCAATACTAGAATTCTTAAATGAGCAAGGACAATAGTATCCAAACTGTAATAATAATACGATAAAACTAAATTTTATACTTATAAATTGCGACCAGGAAGAAATGCTTATTGAATTTTCCTTGTTATTTGTGGGAAAAGCTTGCATTGAGAAATTTCAGAGCTTGGTTTGCCTTGAAAAATTCAAAGTTATTTTGAATTCAAGTTTGAGTTCATATGGATTAAGATTTTCAGTCAATGACTTAAAACGGTTTAAAAATAAATTCTTAAGTTTTAAGACTTCGTTTTGTGAGATAAATGAACATCTCTTCGACGAATATGTCGTTCAGATCATTGATTTTGAGTTTTGTAAACAAAATATTTCGCACTATTTATAGTTTTTATAGTGTTATTCAGTTCTCAAGTTTTCGCAATTGGTTTCAATGTTTTTGGAGATAAATCTATGAATAGATTTAAAAGTTTTAACTCATTTCTATCAATAAATTTGATGGAAAATCTATGTATTCATCTATGGAAAATCATTTGTATTGATGGATAAGTTATGCAAATCCAATAAAACGCTACAAATTCATTGCATAGTCTAAATGAAAGTTTCAAT
>JAQGAR010000778.1:0-12176 GCA_034697865.1 Oribatida sp.
CGAATTTCGGCTAAATTAGACCTAAATTCAGTCTAAATTGTCCTTTATTAGGTTTAAATCCTGTTTTAACGGCTAAATTACCGAGAAACGAGGACAAAATGGCGGGAAAATGGCCGCCCGCGGCGGCCATTTTCCCACTTTTTTGGAAAAATTTTCTAGAAGGGGGCTCTGAGCGCTTCGCGCTCAGGGGGGATTTTCAGAAAATCTCCCCCCTTTGTTTACCCCTGGGCTAAATGTTAGAATAGTTTCAGATATTAAATATTTTACTCATAATTCAAAAATAATTAAAACTTTTGGGTTTTAACATTTTTTATCGAAAAATTCCAACAATTTTTGAAATTCAAATTTCGATTTTAAATAAAAATATTCAGAAAAAAATTTCGTTGAAACCAATAAAAAAATACAAAATTTTATTCATTCGCACGAATAGAGAAAGCCTTTCAACAAATTTTTTGAAAATATTTTAATTTCAATACTTTTTTAATAAACACAGTATTAGTGAAATTGAATTATCATTTTCTGTAAACTAAGAAATTTTCATTAAATTCAGAACATTTTGTTATTATTCTATTAAATAAAACTAATAAAAGCATAGAAATTGCTCTCAATTTACAGTAAAATGTTTTCCAACGAATTAAGGTTAAAATTAAAGCTCTAATTATTATCATGGATAATTATGAATCAAATTTATTTCATTAAGTGAACACAAAAATAAGATATAATTGATTATTAATAACAAGAGAAAAGGAGGAGAATTGATTGGGTCTGGTATTGGGAACGCCAATAACTATAATAGTACCCTATTTTCGTTAATGAAGGGACAGTTGTACGGCTTAATTATACTAATTTAGAGGAAGGCCAGTTTTGGAATGTTTTAATGTTCGCTTCACTGCAATAGAGTACAAATAACGAGTTAAGTCCAACCAAACGATCGGAAGGTTAGGTCTCATAACGTAAATTGTTTCAGATTTGTGAATAAACAAAAGACATTCTGAGCCGGGCTTACACACTGATTGTGTACTCAGTGTAGTACTGTGTCTTTCCTTTGGTTAACTTGCAAATAGAGTTAATGATAAGAAAATTACTGATTCATCTGCTGTTGACATCGTTTGATAAGAATACAAAAAATTAGTCAATAGAATTGGAGAATCAAATGTTAACTAATCTTGGCAATGATCAATTATTACAATAGGCTTTAATCTTGATACATTCGATATTTTCAGGTCTGGGTTTGAGCTTTTAATGCATTTGATTAGAGCAGAGAAAATCAATGTTTAATTTTGGAGATCAAAAACTTCTTTTTGGAAGTGTTTTCAATGTTTACTCCATTAGACTTCAAGTGATTAATGAATTCTCTGTTCATTAAGTTTATGGATATTTGAGTTTAGTTTAGATTTTGAAATCAAAATGAGTTTTATTATAAAAGCATTAATAGGATTTCTAAAATGTTCAGGATAACAGTATTTTAAATTGAATTTTGCCTTGAACTTCTTATTTTAAACCAAGGATTGAAGTTAGATTTTTAAAATATTGACCTAGATAGTTTTTCATGTGTAAAATGAGTTTAAACGAGAAATATAACCGAAATGATAGGTTTCTTAAATATTCATTCGAGGATTGAGAGGACGTGTCGAGTAATGGACAGTTGTCTAAAGTTTGACGAATTTGTCAAATGCTTTCACGACTATCCTTATCTGAGCGATATATTTGATGTGAGCGCCGAAAATCAGCGCTGATTTTATATTCATGAAAAGGGATTTGAAGTGAGTTTAGAAAACAAAATCCCATTTAATTTGATAAAAGTCTTCTCATTCAACGATTCCTATCACCGAAAATAAGTCGAAAAATCGAAAGACTCTGAAAGAAATGTATTACAGATTGAGATGAAAAGAGTGTAAGTTTTTGCAGAGAGAAAGAGATTTAAGTCAATACTCATAGAAATGGCCCAAAAAGAGCACAACTTTATTGATAGCATATCTAATATTTGGAAAACCGCACAACTTTTTTGCTGCTCATCCTTTCTATAATCGCCAGAAACATACTGTACAAGAATAAAAAGTCTCTCTCTTTTTTTCTCTCTCTCCTCTCTCACTTTGAAAGAGGCTCTGAGTGATTGTGAGAGACCACATCGAAAGGACTCAAATCTATCTTTATCTCCAGCTGTGCTGTGCTTTCGTTGCGCTTCGGATTAATTTGTTGGCCGAATGTCTGCCACTTTTGGATACATATTTCCCATTGGATTTTGGCTGCAAATGCTTTTCCTGTTCGAGTCTTTTATATAAGAAGTGCTTAAATATATCGTAAATATATAGAAAAGAAATATAAAATAGATAGACAGTAGAGCAGAGCGGAGAGAGAGAGAGAGAGAGAGAGAGAGAGAGAGAGAGAGAGATGTTCTTGATATTTATTGCAAACTTTTTAAATAGTGATGGAATAGAAGTAAAGCGGAATCACTCGATCGGGAGTGCGGAGTCTGATCTAATGGTGAGTTATCTTCACTCAAGAGTTTGTTAGAGAAGATAAAGAAAATTAAAGTGCGATAAGTAGCGGAGAGAAGAGACAAATGAAAAAATAGTAAAATACAAATAATAAATTCTTTGTCTGAAAATTGAGTTTAGTATATATATGACAGGCAAATTTTTCATGAGATCAGCATCTTTTGTGTTTTTCCTTTCTCGAGGAAAGCGCAGCCACTTTAGACCGGCGTCACGTGTGTTATAAACAGTTTCAATTTGATTAATACTAACTTTGTTTAGAGTCCAATGACTTCGATATTACTCTCGTTTTGAATGGAATACTAATATTTTCGCATATATTTCGTATATTTTAAAGTCGCCTTTCATCAAAAATATTTGTACAGGCTCATTTAGGAAACTGAAAATTGAGCACAAATTCTGTATGTAGTATGTAAAATTATGATATTAATAATAATTTAATACAAATAAAATACAAATAAAACATCAACCAAAAACTACAGGGATCTAGATCTGGTGAACTTTGGCTATTTTAGCAACTTGGTAACTCCTTTTTAAATTTTATGCGTTAAATATATTCATAACTCATTCAAAAACAATTTATTTCATTATATTTATTCTGTTTAACAAAACTGCAATAAATTCTGAAAATCACTTTAATTAGACTCTGAATAAAATTTTAATCATTTTTTAGTTTTAACTAAAATGCTATTAATTTAAACCCTATTTAATAATTCATAAGATTTGTGATTGAAATCCATTTTTTAGTGTTTCTGCGATTTGTTGATTAGAGTTGAGATTAAAACAAATTTGAAACAACAAATTCCCAAAACAATAATAAAACAATGGTGAAAGTGAATCGGATTTTAATTTCAAAGGATAACCAATAATGGAAGTAATGCCAGTAATGGAACTCACTTTCAGTAATGAATTTAAAACATGATTTTATTAGTGAACACAGTTTAAAACAGAATAATATTAGACGTCTTTTAATAGTCTCTTATTTGTCTGTCTTTTCATTACTGTTATTAACTGGTATTTCAGGTCACGAAAGTACTCAAAGCCATTGTCTTTTCATTATTTGGGGAACATATCTCTGGGGAATTGACTCTTGTTTTTGTCGGGCCCTCCACTGCTCCTATCATTAAAGTCACGTTTTTCACATTTATATGAGTTAATCATATTTAATAAAACTATTCTCTGCTTACAATCTAAGCAGTGTAAGATTGGAAAGCATGATTCACAAAAGAGAACAGGGCTACTAACTGTCATATCTCAAATTAGTATGGTTACAAATTGAACATATTTCTTATGAAAATCATAATTAATGTTCAAGTTAACAATTTCTATGTATAATATTGGAGAGGAAGACAGAGAGCAGATTATGCGAGGAAATAAATAATTAATGTCTAGGAGAAACAGAATTTGATAAGCAAATAAAGTAAACAATTAGAGGTTTTTCAAGATGGGCGCCTTAGCAGCACAGGGATAAAGTGGAGGCTGTGATCAAAATTGACCATAACTAAAAATGTCTGCAATATATTCAGGCATTCAATTTGTTATGGAATTAAGTTTCACTTTTTGTTTTTGTTTTGATCGATGAACTCCGAGATAAGGGAAAGCCGTTGCAAAGCTGACAGTTCTCTCTTCCTAATGCGAAGACTGAAGTCATTTGTAATTCAAAACAATAAATTTTTGCTCAAACATAAGGCACTTGGAGTAAATGGTCTGTGATTTGGGTCTTCAGTAACGATGAACTTGAATTGCATTTGGAAATACATTTTTGCCAAATCTATTCAAATAACTCATCAAAAAATAGATCTGTCATATAGTGAGCACAGAATAGTTGTGCTGCTCATTATTCATAGAAGGAAGAGGAAGAATTTCGTCGATCAAATTGGAAGAGAAAGTAAGATAAGTGTGATATGACTTCCGATTAGATAAGAAATGTATGATTATTAGTCTTGTCTTTGAATGATTCGCATAATCAATGAGATCATCACTGAATCGACTCATAAATTCATAGATCAATTCAGAAAAAATTGTGAAAATCAAATGACTGAAGAAAATCATAATATGTTTTAATCTATTGATTGAGGAAAAAATATATTATTTTTTGGTCGAAATCCAAATATTAATGACTGTATAAACACTTCAGTAATGGTTTGCTATTTATTTATAAATCCCTATAATAGCAGTCATTATTTGAATGTTTAGATAATAACTATCATTCGGCAGATGTGATATTTGGCCACAAGAATCATACGTTTATAATATTTATTGACAGCCAGACCTCTCGCACTCGCACCAGAGCTCTATTGCCAGACCATCAACTGCTGTGACTCTCGATTAACATTTAACTGTAAGGCTCTTATGTTTACTCTGCCTTTTCATCAGTTGGTATCCAAACAGTGATTTTCATCGATCTTTCGATGGACTCAATAAGAAAATTAATTATTTAATCGTTTTATAAATCGACGCAAACATATTATAGCAGTCATCCTTTGTAATCAACTTCAATCATTAATTAACCAAGCTACTTTTTTTAGTAAACTCCTTAGGCAATTGATCAGGATGAGCAGGATGTTTGGCATGGCAATCAGAACATTTTATTTGTGTTAAATTTTATTCTGTTATAAATTACATGTAGTTATGGTCATTTTTATTATTCCCATGTTTTGCTCAAGGGAAAATTACTCATAATTTAGAGATTGATATCAAAAACGCAATTCTCATCATTATTATCATTATTTGAGTCAATGACATAACTGTTATTCTGTGCTAAAACATAGCAACTTTATAAGTCTGATCACAAGTGCTGTGTGAAGGAAACACCGAAGAAATATAGAAATAATACATTTTTCCAAATGTCATAATTTCATTGAGAAAATCATATTATTCTCTTCTCTTCTCATGAGTTCGTGTCGTAAAAAACAGTTGTAATAGTCTTTCATTCAATTCTTTCTTCCATTAAGGTTTTGATCGACAAAACTACAGTCAAATCTCTATAATTAGTGACATTTAGGATCTGAACTCATTTGCAATCGATGTCAGAATTAATTTATGATTTATTTTGAAAATTATAAAAATTTCTTTCATTATTAGAATGCGATTCTAAAGTTTGATTAAGTCTTGAGATGATCTGGTTTATGATTTTGACAGATTCTCTATTTATTTAATTAAAATTCATAATTTCTTAGCTCTGGTGAACTGTAAGGAATGAGTGATTCTTAGTAGGAGTGCCAGAAATTTGTTTGATTGAAATAAACTAAATATTTATTTAACTGAATGAGAGCTCAGGCAGTGATTGGGAGAAGTGTTTTCTTATTGTGTTTACAAAGACAACCACTTAATTCATAGAGTGCTTAATGTGAGCATAAATTTCTAATATATCACTCAGTATTTGATTTACTCAAACAGAAATCCAGAAACCCAGAAACAATAGTTTAATATAAACAAAGAATCACAAGAAAATTGAGAACAGAATCGCATAATCTTTTCATTCGTAAACCAATATTTTTCTTCAAATTTCTTAAAATTATTTCCTATAAATTGAATTGAAAAACACCAAAAGTAAAAAATGATCTCGATAAAATTTTTAAACGCCCACGATAAAGAGTTCATAAGACCTTGCAATTATAGAATGTTTATTAGTTTTCTTTGATATTATAAGAGGTTTGAATATTTACGTATGTAATAAAGAGGTTTTACTGTTAAAAAGGAATATTCCGGTGCTCTCTGTGCCACCCATTCGATCATAAATCTAGACTTAACTTTGTTTCGATTGCACAGCATATATATCAATATGTACTAAAAGTCAGTCACTATTCTTGTGATACATAATGTGTGAACTCCTGTCCAGCACTCAATCAATCCATAGAAGTGTTAAACGCATAAAAAATCCATTGCATTGAATCCAATGCACCGAAAAACGCTTACACTTATTATGAGAAACTACTTTTCTTCCCATTATCTCTCCCTCTCCTCCACAACACCCCCTCTCCTCTACAGTTCTCTCTCTCTCTCTCTCTCTCTCTCTCTCTCTCTCTCTCTCTCTCTCTCTCTCAACACATTAGCACTCAATCAGTACTTATTTCTAAGTCGAGTCCCCAATTCTGAGCGTTTCGTTCATTTCATTTCGTAGGACTATTGAGAACTAGTGGTCCGCACCATTCGATTTGGTACTACTCCTGTCACCAGAGCTTTCAATTGCAATGAAAACAAAACATTTGCCTAAAACCAAAATCCGAATAAAGAAAAAGTTTTATTCGCAGATTATTCAAACTTCTAAAGAATTAACCAAACATTTGATAGAAAGTTAGAACTAAAGTCAAAATTGTTTTAATTTGGTTTCGAATCGCTTTTCAAAACTCACGAATTGAGCGATAAAAACAAATTTTCATAATTTTGAAATTTTTGTTAAAACTTTAAGCGATTTCATGGTATATCAAAATCTATTCCGTTGAGCTTTCGATACCAATTTCAAATAGAAAAACTTACCATAATATAATCATTATACTTAAGCATTAATTTTTAGCTATTTCACTTAAAAGCCAGAATAAAATTAAGCCATCATCAATTAAGATACAGTCAAATTTTGTTTGTTAATAAGCTTCACAACCAGAATTGATTATAAGTTGCCTAGATATATCCTCTGAATCGTGAAGAACCATCTATCAAGCATTTATAATGCATTTATTTGTATTAAGGTTAGTTACTTTGACTAAAGAATGTTCATTTTTAGTGAAATAGGGAATTTTAAAATATAAACATTATGGTCATTTGACTGTATTGACTGAGAATTTCAATCTTAATCGGTGTTAATCTTTAAATTAATGAAAAATTATATTCGATTAGTCTATCGGCTGACATACGATAAATGGTTCCCTTCGGAGGACTGACTTCTGGTGTAATTTCGTCAGTATTTCATTATTATCTCAAATAATTAATCTCTTCGTTAAGAGAAGAGACCGAAAACCCGAAGAGAAAAACTAATTAAAACGAAGAGGAAATTAATTGAAAATAATTAATAAAACTTAATAATAGTAGAATTGATGTGAAATTTAGGTTAAATTTAATTTTTATTTACTTTTCGACGCATTGTTTTTGTTTAGTTTTCGGTGAAAAATGTTAAAAACTGAGGAATTGTTTTCAAATTTGCATTTTGTCTTTTAAGTGCAATTTTTAATCGAAATATCAAAAATAACTTCAAATGCAGTTTATAATGTGCTCTTGCACAAGATTCCGGTTGTGCTGTGCAAAATACTGTGTTGGAGGCAGTGCAGACTCAGCATATATCGGTTCAAGAACGGCATAAATTTTCGAACGGCACAGACATTTATTTGCCCGGAGTCTCGAAATTGGTATAAGATTCTGGTCTTAAGTTTTTGATTTTATTTCTCTTTGTTTCGATCGAAATATTTTATCCAATTTTAAACTCATGAGAGAGCAGTCAAACCCAGAATATATACATAATGTTTAACAGCAGTTATATTCAAAGCATTGAGAAGAGTAGAGCGAGAGATACAGTGATTGTCAAAAGAGATACAACTAATCGATTGTCTCTATTATTGTAATTCATTAATTGTCTGAAAGAGTTTTATAGGACAAACATTGGATTTGCAATTCGTATTACAAATATTTAAAGATTAAAAAATTTTGTTATCATAAATGCACGCATAAAGTGTCAGAAACAGTGTAACTAAAATTAATTTAATATTCCGTGCTCTCAATGGTCTCTCTCTCTCTCTCTCTCTCTCTCTCTCTCTCTCTCTCTCTCTCTCTCTCTCTCTCTCGTTCTCCCATTCTATAGAATTGTCTTTAGATTTGCATCAAAACAGAGCCAAAAATTATTTAATCAAATTATTCCGGTCGTGAATAATGTAAAACAAAGTTTTGAAAGTTTCATAATTAAATTTGGAGGAATTTGCAAACAATAACCTAATTTTGCGTAAAAACAGATTTTTGCTATCTATCCGCTGGTAATTTACCTCACAGGGATGTGCATTTGTATCCCTAAATTCTTCAAATTGCAATGTTTTCGCATAAATATCATATTTTAACCCTGCAGGCTAATATATGATATTTATGAACATTAATTTAAGTTCTTTAATCATTCAAGTTTTTATCTGCTCAATAACTTTGAACAAAAACGATGAAGTGCTTTTGATTACCTTGCTCATATTTCTCAGGTTTCATAAACTGATGCTTTATTCGCATGGTTTATATAAAATGAAGAAAATTGAAATTTTATACTTCTATTGAAATTGCTTTGAGGGAAGAGTTTTGCAATATTTTCATATAATCGAAATTTATTGCGAATTTCGGAGATAACGGAAAAAATTACATATTAAGTAAGATATATAATGACCAAGGAGAATAATAACAAATATTTTGATCGTCTTTTGACGAGAATTTAATGAAAGCAGAAATTTATTGATTCAAATGTTTGTCCAATTGGTCTAACATTGACTTCAAGTGAAGAGCTTTTCTTTATTTTGTTGTTATTTCAATGTTTTGTTTTTATTCACAGTTTTCAACGGAAAGCAAAACCTATTTCTTAAAGAAATCGATTTCAAACTTAAGACAAACCTTTTGTAATCAAATATATTTGAATTGAGAATAATTATTAGTCTTTTCATTTGATATCAAAGACTTTCTCACTTATTCTGAGTAAGTCTTTAGCGAAATATTTGTTTGGATTAGATTTCGGGTAATTTTAGCCAAAAATTCTGGTCATGTCGATAGAACTGTCCTTCTTATTTGCTAACGAAGAAAAACCACTAAAGCAGTGGAGCACATCCTCATCGTCTAAATAGACGTCCACTTTAATTACAATCTGATAATCTTGTATTGACTTCAAAGCACTAATCAATTGATTTCTTGTTCTCCACTTAATTCAATGGTTAATGGCTTTGAAGTGAAAATTAGTTAAACTTTTGTTCGCTTCTTTTCTCATGTCTTTATCCCAAGGTTTTGGTCCTGACACATTCTTTTGAAAATCAATTTCTTGCTTATTTTTCGTGCTTTTGAAAATTTCGAGTAGAATCAAATTTGAAAGGTTCTTTCTTGGATAAAGTAACAATTTAATAAAATAGAAATGCTTAGCTTTAAAATAAATTTCAATTCAAGTGAGTCGACTATGGTAAATTTAATCAAAAAGAAAGTTTATTTTTAAAAACTCAATTTCATTTTTATACCAGGGATGAGGCAAAGATATCATTCTATTATCATAAACAGTTTGTTCTTTTTAGCGATATGTTAGCTTGTTCTTACATCAAAAGTTAAACCCGTAATATCATTTTAATACTTTAATCATGAATTTGGACAGAATAAAAGTATAGTTATTACATAGAACTTAGTAAATACTTGGGGTTAGAGTAAAAAGCCTTGCTCACCAAAGCTTTTTCATCTTAAATTTAAGTAGCGATAACATTCCATAAAAAATATTGCCTAGATACTTTTTCTACAAGTTGCGCTGCAATGTTGAAGAAATGTGCCTGTGCAAAACATTTAAACAGATCGATCTTTGGTTTGGATCTCTTTTTTCTTGTTGTTATCAGTTTGTAAGTCATTGTATTTGTAGAACCGTTCGACTATCGAACCAAACAATACGAACTGAAGAACAGATAAAGTGATTGTCAATAGCAGACATGTATCGCCGGCTCAGACACAAAGTGATAAATTGCTACAAATTAAGTGCCACTACAGCAGCACTGGAAACGCAATTTTCAATTACTCTTTTTAGGACTCAATCGACTCCAGGCCTATTCACTAACATCGGCTGATCAGCACAAGAGTTTGTGTTTTGCGCTCGAGGTTCTGCTATTTTTCCATTGCTATGGTCAGTCCCTCGAATACCTATTTATAATCAGAAAATAATAGTTGACTCTAATCCCCAATTAATAGATCGATAAAACAATTGCTTTATTACGGTATAAAACGGTATATATTGCACAATAAATGCTATCAATTCTAGGAATTTTGACCTAGCTTATTTTGATGGCTACCACTTATTGAGAATTAGGGATTAAATACATTAGCTTTGTTCTAATGTCTTGCAAGGTCAATAACAATTGTTATATTTGAGAGAAAGTTTCTGTTCCTGCCATTTTTTATTTTTTCTATTTTCAAGAGTTGAATCGATAATTTAGCAAGATTTTGAAAATTTTATTATTCACCTTGTCGATTCCTGTGATAATTTAAATCTTTGAACTTTTCTTTAAAAAGTAATTATTTATTCAAATAAGCAATAAAAGTATTATTATTATTATTCGCTGAAAATAAATTGTAAACCATTTAAGCCTTATTTCAGAAGTTTTCAGCCTTTTTTACCGCAATTTTTTGCTTCGAAGTGAAGAATAAAATTCATATAATTCAGAGCTTAAGTGCCAGAACTGACATCATTTGGAAGGCCTGAGCCTTAAGACTGAGTGACTTAAAAGCCATAACTTTGAAACCCAATGCAAAAAGAGAACGACTGTAGAGCAAAATATCCCATCATTTGTATGTCCGAAAATACTTTTTGATTGTGAGTCGACCTGAGCTCTGAGTCGTCGATTCACTCGACATATGACACAATCAAATGTTATATTAAATCTTTTTCTTTTTCCTATTCTTTATAAATATTTTGATCGTAATGTTTAAGTATTTTTATTGAACTCAAACTTTTGGCCATTTTTTGCTTTTGAAAATATAGAACTAATTTCATAACACATTAGCAAAACACTGGTCCCGAATAATTTTCGAATGAATAATTCATCTGGCTGCTTCTCTGAATTAATCATAAGTTGTATTTCATTATTATTCTTTGAAATTTACGTCAGAGTCGGAACTCAATTGAATTCCTGAGTATTTTTTATCTTTGGCTTCAAATTCCTTAAACGATATTGAATTTGATCGAAAGGGACAGTGATGACCAGAGGGAGGAGAGCGAATGTCATGAACTCAGTTTGAGTTCTAGTTGAGCTCAAATGTGAGGTTTTAATTTGATTGATTCACATAAAAGCTTGGATTTTGTTCATTATACGAAACCTATTTAAATTTCGCAAATATTGGTTACCTCGTTCATCTCTTATTGTTATAAGTGAATAATTCAATAACTTTTTATTTTCTTTCGCCAACTTTTTTTTAAAACATCCAATGGAAAGCGAACAAGAAGTGGTATAAATTCATCAATTTAATTGAATTATCGCATTACAATACAAACATTATCTCATTTAAGCCCTTTGACAGCTATTTTACCCTTTTAAACAGATATTCCCATCTGATATCTCGCATAACATTGCTAAAGGCAGAGGCGGGCAAAGCCCGATATGTTATGGGTAGACCGCCACATTCTTTGCAACACATAAAACAAAAATGACAATTATTGTAAGATAAGAAAAACTCTACCCTGGAAATCATTTATAGATTTCCCATCAAAATTATAAAACACGACAATATTTTTAGTACCATTTTAGATAATCATCGATTAATACAATATATATTTGTCAATCAATACAATTTTTAAGTTCGATATAAGTTTTTGATTTTTTAAAGAATACTGTTTACTTTGCATTGATTTGATTTCAGTGAAATTCGGAGTCTATCCAACGAATTGAATGCAATTATAATAACGAATGTTATATAAAAAGAGAAAATTATTGACTCAATTTTGTCCGACACTTACGGTATTGAAATTTATAGCAATTAATCAGGTCT
>JAQGAR010000779.1:0-12164 GCA_034697865.1 Oribatida sp.
TAACACGTCTGATGTGTTTGAGAGTCAGACCAGAACTGAACGAAAATGTGATTAAGACTAAGGTTTAGTCACTAATAAGGAAACGGAAATCAATGCTTATAATAAAATGTGGTTTTGAAGTAATAGTTGAGATTAAAATGTATGCCATCTATAGAATCGAATAATAAGCTTTGTCTTTGGTCTCAATATAATCATTTTTGAAGTTATTTTCGTGAATGAGATACCAATTGTCACCACTTTTGACATTTATATTAATTCTCTATTTTTGAATCTAAGTTTGAACTCTTTGTAGATTCTGTCCGCTAATGGAAATGGTTTTGAACTCTTCAGTGAAAATTATTTAAAGATGAATGTGAGAGAGACTGTCAACGAAAGAGACGGTCACGTCAGACCATTAGAACCAATATTATTGTCTAATCGGTGAGAATTGCCATTAGTTGTGATCGTAAACGTATTTGTTGTCACAATATCTCCAGAAACTGTTAAATGGATTCCAAATCAAATCAATAAATCATTTTCTGAAGAATCGATTTGATATTAAACAAACCTTTCTGTTGTTGAAGAGTAACCGGACAGTCCTTATGAGCCAAAAGGGCAGTCTTCAAAAGAGTGACTTCACGTCTGAGAGCGACCACTTCATTCTGAGTGATTGCACACATGAGAAATAATATCATTTGCACTAAAATTGAGTAAATACCTGAAGTTTTTCATTGATTTTCTCGTATTCGTCGGCTTTTTCTTCGAGAGTGTCGATCCAATGTTTGCGCTTAAGTCTACATCTCATGGCTGCCGCTCTATTCCGTTCCAAAGATCGGGCCTTTTTTTGTTTGGGGTCTTCTTCTGGCGCAAACTTGCTCTTTCTACCCGGTTTGGCTTTGGGAGGCAGAGCGGCCAGAGTAGCGTCAACTTTACTCTGTAGAGTCGACAACGAACTGCTGGTCGTAGAGGTTATCTTCGGTTGACTAGAGATCGTCGATCCGATTGTGATATTCGTCGAAATAGAGTTCAAATCATTGCTTTGGCTGCGACTGGCTGTCACTGACGTCACTGTCGGCTGAATTGCAGTCTGAGCTATCGGCTGCTGAATAATTGGTAACTGAACGGACCGACCGTCGGGAAGCTTAAGAATTACTTTATACATTGAATTATTAGCGCTGCCTATCGTCAACGCCTGCTCTTTGATTTTTGGGGCAATTATTGCTGTGGTTTTGGTTGTTTGTGCGATTGGGACTGTCCTTAATTTAGTCGTATTTATGGTTTTCATGATTTTATTGTTCGGTTGAGAAATGATTATATTTGGAAGTGTTTGAGATATCGATATATTATTCGAATTAAGACTTGAGTTGGCCGTTCGAATCACTGGAACAGCTTGAAAGCGCTGCCCTTTTGATGTTTTATGAACGCCATTGTTCTCATTGGTTGCTTTTGGGGGCTCACCTTTTTTCAGAACAGTGGATATGCTTTCGGTGTTCGAAGTAATCTCCGTTGAAGGAGTGGTCACATCGACAATACTGTTGATTGACTGCGAGGTTTCAATTGAATTACTGATACTTACATTCATTTCATAAGTTTTGTTTCCGTTTTGATGAAATTGGAAGTCACTGTCAGATGTGTTTAGGGCCGCGTTTACGATAGCCATTAGACCACCATTTGCTTCCATCGGAAAAATCGATGGCGTATTCAGTGAATCTGATGTTGGGTTCATTATTCGTGAAGAATTGTCAGCAATTCTCAAATTATTTGTCAGTGCATTTTTGAAAGAATTGGCGAATGGATTGTCTGCAGAACTTGATTTAGAGTTGGAAGTGTTGGTGTCGGCAGTCTTCGACTGAGTTGTGTCGTTCAGATATGGCGTCAAATTGGAGATCTCCTGAATTTCTGAGTTGAGTCCGACTTCTTCCCAAGTGTTCAAAAAATTGCCCAAAAACCTGGATGGCGTTGGAGTTTGGTCTACGATCGCGATCTTCTCGTTTGGGTTTACCGCCGAAAACTTGAGTTTCATTTCGTGTTTCTTCTGGTGAACCGTCAAGTGATCGATGTTTGAGAATTTCTGTTTAGGGTTTTCCACAAATCATTGACATATCAATTGTTTAATTACAAAATCATAACAAAAGATAAAATTGAAAACAAAAACATTTAAAACATGTGCTGAGAGTCAGCGACGGACAGAAAAAATGTCTTTAGTTTATCGATTCATACCATCGGACATCCCTTTTCAGTGCATTCAAACGGCTTATCGTTATTGTTATCGTTCATGACTTGAGTCGAGTTCAGCACAAATTCATAACAAATTTGTTTAAATTTTTTTATTTTCAGTCATTAGTTATGAAATCCAATACGAAATGCGATTTCAATCAAATTATTTATGTTATTGTCTGACAAACAAAACACAAGTTTATTGATGTCGTAATACTATTACTGATTTCAAACATTTTATTGAACCAACCCTTAGTGCGCTCTCCTTTCGGGTAACGCTTATTTCGACCCTTTCCGTAGTAGTTTCAAAGTTAACATTTTTAAATAATCCATAACATGTTTAATAAACAAATGTAGATTTATCAAATGTTCTTACTAATTTAGCTTGAGCAGTTATTCTTTATTTGCATGATAATTATTTAGATATTGAAGTGGTCCGAAAGTCTTATGCATTAAGATTTTGGAGCAAAATTGAAAGTTGTTTATGATATGCAATCGTCTCAAAAGCGCTGCTCATTATTGCATAGTCTTCATAGCGTTCATACAAAACAACCACTGAATGGGGAAAACTCTACACAACTTTCCGTTTTAAACTTTCTCTAACTTTATTTTTTACTCATTTCATACTAATTTTTTGGTCATAATTAGTGGTTTATTAATCAAGGCCAATTTATTTTCTAGGCTTATAGATGAACTTGAATCTGTCGAGAGCATACATGCTAGATGGAATAGCTCCTCCTGCTGTTAACTTGGAACATAATAGCTGTGTTGACCGATTCTTTTTGAAAAAGAATGAGTGTTGAGGGTTGGGTCGAGAGATGGCTGTTTGTGTGTCAAGAATTCAGTGTTGAATTCAGTGCCGGAATCGAAGCAATGAAGGCGTCCATAAGGGGTCCATAATATCCATAATATCGTTGATATTCTGTGTTTCACAACAGATATTCTCAAAGAATATTAATTTTATTTTCAATGTTTCGCACAGTTTTATATAGTCTTCAAATAAATGGTTTTTTGAATATATTTGCAAAAAATGAGTTAATTTTAAGCAAATATTAATATTATTCTATTCTTGAGTTTTCTCATTAATAACATGTCGAATGACTTCAATATTTTTTGTAAGAATCAAATAAAAAGTTTATTTGAAATTAATTATTAATAGTTTTAGAGGTTATGTCTCCGCTGTGGTGTAGTGTGTTGTGGATCTAATTTAATTAACTCAAACATTATTAGACATCTATTCTTAGCCTTTCCTTGAGTTACAAAAATATGAAGAATCCAGAAATAAATTCACTAAAAATTATTCTTTAATTTCGTTCAAAATAGTTGAGATTTAAATTTACTTCAATTCTGTTGGATAGCACTCCAAGTATTCAATCGATTAAATGTCATTCACTTATAAATCACTTATAAATATATGAGAATTCATTTAATTCTCATTCAATTAATTCAAATATTATGCTAAATATTAATCAAAATAACGTTGAATTGCGATAAATAGTAATAAATATGGATTGCATTGAATTTGCAGTTCTGGCCGTTATTTCATTTATAATATTAATGATTATTGGAACAAATGCTGAAGAAGAATGTCTGAGTAAGTGTTTAAATATCTAAAATTTATCCAATTTTAATGATTTATGTATTAATATGTGGTAAAGAATCTCGGGTTTGGTGCTATGAGTGCCAGTCGTGGAATGACAACCGATGTGCCGATCCATTTAATGTGTCGGTGGACCAAAACCTGCTGGCATTATGCGAAGGATGTTGTGTTAAAATCGTCTTCAATCGCGACACCCGTAAGTCATATCCATTTGTTTTGAGACAAACCAAGAATATTGTGGTTATTCTCAATTGATTTTCGATTAGTTTTGACAAATATTTAAATTCAAATCTGTTGTGAGCTTACAATTTGGTCTCATATGCGAAGACACCCTTTCAATTGTAAAGCAAGAGTTGATCTCCTTTTCATTCTTCAAGTTATGAATAAATGAGTGAATTGCACGACACAAACACTGACACAAACAGTGCTTTCATGAATCAAATTTGCATTCATATGAATATTAAACCAATTTTTGTCTCCCTTTCAATGCATTTATACCAAAATATTCTTTAATTATATTCACGAAAATAACAAATTATCAGAAAATCTGAGAGAAAGTGCAAAATCTGTTCAGTGAGTAGAAAATCAAAGCAAAGATTATCTGAAGATTTGCATATTTTTTATGAAATGCCACGAAAGTCGAATTCATCCATAAATCGATTGTTTTATTTTAGAATATAATGGGTTAGAAATTGAGCCAATGATTAGAAATTGTAAATTCAGATATAATTAGAGTTCTGTCGATTGTTTTACTATTTTCAGACAATAGGGAATGGATTTAAAGGCACGCCTTTAACTTTATTAATGTGTTAATTCAAGCGATAGTATATTAAAAACTCAATCTTTGTAATCATTTTTCCCTGGATGAATTATTTATGAACACCAGAATATTTTTGTTGAGCCATTAACTCTTTTTTCAGATCATTTAATCAAGAAATCTGTTTAAAGGCTGTGCAGTGGCCTAACATTAAAAATTGAGTTAGGCTATTGTTTTGATGGCCAACAGTAAGGCATTTGATGTGAAATCAATTATTTATTTGTGAGAAACAATCGTTTCGAACATTAATTGAATTTTGTATTGACGTTAGAAAAGTTTTGAGCCATTAGTCGAGTGATTACTTCCAACAGAATTTGGTTTAAATTATATTAGATTTAAATGAACTGTTTGTTCAACAAATTGTCAAAGTTTTGCAATCAATTGATAGCCTATCAGTCAATACGAAGAACGTGTACATCAAAAATCCAGATCAATCTATTTATGGTGGATCACGTCTGTATGGAAGAGTCGGACGGACACGGTATGCATGTGATGCCTGTGCGAAAAAAATGTTCTAATTGTAATTCTGTTCTGTTCTGGTCTGGTCTGTGGCCCTCAGGACATATGTGCTTTTGTGAGAATGACGGCTGCAATTGGGCCAAAACAAATCACCAGTACTTCCACTGTATATTCAATATATTGATTCCAATTGTCATCATTTGTTTGAAACACTTTCAATGGACTCAACTGTGAAATATATTTATCTAATAAAAGCCAATACTTCTGGAAATACCAATACATAGAAGATTCATATGAAGCGAATGTCAGCAAAACATCCAATAAATAACTAATATTAAACACAGTGTTTGTCCGGAAACTTACCATTACTGGAATGAAAACAATTCATAACATGTTTTAGTGGAAAGTCGGCGAACATAACTCAGACATAAGTCTTGTCTTTTTATATTAGTATCGAATTTTTTGGCGATTTGTATGTAAATAGACTTTCATTGGATATAATAGACTAAGAACTGAAATGTTTTTCTTCGCATTTAGTCCTCAACTTACTGTCCATTCAGTCTATTAATCGTTTAGGCAAAGAGTTGGACACATTCCTGTGTTGACTCATTGAATGTGCGCCAAACCATAGATTTAATGCTCAATACATTAATGCTTTTCGATCTTAACAGTCAGTCCTTTCGGATAATTACATTAAACTAACGAATGCACAAAACTTCTCATCAATTATATAATAAATTCATTGAATTCATTGAACATATGTTTCAGATTCAGATTAATTGAATATATAATAAGAAATATTCTTAACTAATATCTGAAAACTTATATAATTTGTGAATATTTCCAACAATTCCTTAAATTATTTAATTAATAATTGTTTAAAACTTATAAATAGACGAGAATTAAAACATAATTGTTATATAATTAGAGATTTCTATGCAAAACATATATAAATTGATATATGTTTGGCCTCTTATTTCATCGAAATGAGCATGTAACATTTTTCAACATAACAATTGAGAGAACAAACATTAATTTAATTTAATTAGCAAATTGGTAAATAATTGACATTGGTGACTCCAATCTTTCTCAGGATGAGAGTCAAATCTTAAACTTTGATAGTATCTTAATCTAAATGATAGAACACATAAATTATTGGGAGAAAAGAGATAATAACCAAACAATTAATTAAAATCAGAGATGAAAATGAAAGAAAGCGAATAAATGCTTTGATTTGAGAGCAGTTAAACAAACTAAACAGTTGTGCCACTCGTCTGTCAGAGCGCATCAAAATCCTGGCGATTATACGATCAGATTTAGACCACTGTATGATAATTATGATAATTAGTTATCTAAGATATAACTGTCCGTCGATTCTATTAATTAGATTATAGTATATTATTATTATTATTATATTAATTACTTAACAATACTTTGAATGTATCCGAAAAAATCAGAAGAAACTTGTTTTTCTGTTAAAATCAGGGATACGCAAAATGATCCTATAAAGTGGACACACAGGACAGGCAGCAAAACAGCCAATGATCTGTGAGTTATGGCCAATGCTTTCGTTATTTGATTCTTATATATATTTTTCGATGAAATACTTATTCAGAGACTTGTATTTAATTGATTCAACACAACTTTCGAACAAATTTCTAGGAATGTGTTTCCCTATTTGCACTGATCTCGATGAAAACGAGTATTTTGTTAATTTTGCGATCTAATAGATCAATGTCCCCTATTGCGCATCCCTGATTTCTACCTGATTTGAATTCTAAAATCATTATGAATTCGTTTCCATCGAGTGAATTAATTTCGGTGTTTTATAGAGTGAGAAGAATGAGAAGGTCTGACCAGAAAAGGCTCCAAATCATTAACTTCTTCTCATTTGTACTGTTTTTAGCGGTCATTGTCTTACAGTTTGGAAAGTTGTTTGACTGAATCGTAATTTTATACCATTATTATTAAATTTATTGTAAAACTCAATTGAATGCCAGTCCTAACAGACAGTTCTCAATAACTTGTTTCCAAACTGAAAACTATTTGATTGAAAATAAAAAACAAATAATAGAAAACTAGAAAAATATGTGTATTTTATTTCGTGAATTCATTCTCTTTATTCTGATTTGATTTTCGAGTCTTTATTTTTTAAAAAAAGGTTTTCACAAAATATTTTTACTGTTTGGGAAAAAATAGATTTCGATCAGAAAAGAAGTGGAAAAATAAACATAAAAACGGGTTTAAATCGCAAAAAATAAATGTCACATAAGTTACCAAAGACTTAAAAAGCAAAAAATTATCAAAAGATAATCTTTATGATTTTTCTTCTCTTGATTTGTCGATTATTCGATTATTCGTCTCTCTCTCTCTCTCTCTCTCTCTCCCTCTCTCCCCTCCTTATCCTCCGGTTAAACATTCAATTAAAACATGTCTTCATCGAAAGTTTAATCTATTTTAAGTGAATTTTTAGGTTTAAATCCTCTTAATTTGAGCTTTTATTAGCTTATTATAAGTCTATAACCATTTTTTAACCTAAACTTGAGTTTTATTTTGAGAAACTCTAAAACTTTGTATTAAACTCAATAAAAGTCGAGCGAAACAAACATTGGTTAATAAAAAATAAGTTAAGTTTAGTGTTAAATATCTGTGAGTTTACATTAGTTTCACTGATTTTTATAGATATTAATAATTTATTCACTTCTAAACCAAATGAATAGTTGAGTGTCTATTGAGAGAAGAGTTGCATTAAAGTTGTTTTTCAAACACATCGCAAACATAAATAAGTGATGAATAAAGCATTCAATTTATTTCAAGTCATTAATTCTTAATTGAATTTTGAGTTTCTCCGGTTGTGTTCCATAATCAAAATGATTTTGGACACGGCTTTAAGCGATAAGAAAGACTGATTGAAGTGGTGAAGAATGACCATGAACATTGCGTCACCGGTTGTGTTGAGTTTTGATTAAATTAAATATCGATTAAATGTTTTTGAACTCTTTCACGAATTGAATATATAATTTGACGGATCATTTCAAGGCTCTCAATATGACGGGTGAATGTATTTAATATTAAAATTATCGCTAAAAAATCAAAAGTCTAAACGATCTCAAAATTTATTAAATATTTTCCACTTCTTTACAAATGATAATAGAAATGTATTTTTCATTGAATTCAAAATTTAATGCCTTTTAATTTAACTTCAATTTTAAAGAAATTCATTGAATTCTTTGAGATTAATTTGATTTCATTAATAGATAAGTTAAATTTAAGTAATTAAAAACTGTAAGCGAACTTAAAACAAACCCAAATCGACATTCTTATTGAGCTAGGCATTTTCAAATAGCAATAAAAGTGAATTACAATATCCTTTTCGGCAAAATAAAAACTTCTGATTTATTAATAATAAACTTTGTTTATACCAAGAATTTTAATCCGGGAAACAGAGAACTAATAGCAACAACGGGTGAATGAGAAGCCTTTGAGTTAAATATACTATAAATAACAGACAAAATTCAACTTAATTTTCAATTTATTCATAAAACTTGACTCATATTCCAATATATGAGTGAATATTATAATAAAATTAATTCTCATAAATATATAGTTTGTGTTCATATTTAACAAAAAATTATTATCGAAACAATATTTTGTCGAAAGAATACGTTTCTATAGTCTATTCGTCACTAATTATGTATAAAACAGAAGAAAAGTTTTATTTAACAGAAATTCAATTAAATTTAAGACATTATTTAAAAAAAGGCTAAACAGTTCTCAATATTTATTTATTTATTTAAATTATTTGTTGGAAATTAAGCTAAAGGTTTAAAATAAATTAAGTGAAGAAAATTATAAGAATTTCCAACATTAAGAATAATGATATGTCGTTTGCAAGTGATATATATTTTACAAAATGAAATATTAGTGTAATTCTAACGTAAGTATAGATTTGCCACTAATTCACTGGAAATCACAATCAGTTTGAATGTAAAATGGATTTTAAGTGGATTTTTGTTATGAATTTATGCTATGATTTGAAGTTGAATTAGAAATTCTTAAAAAATAATTAAAAATCAATTAATACAGCATTTTATCTGAAGGAACGATATATTTAGACAATGAATATAACAGTTTTGGATACCAGTGAACACCGATCTGATGAGAAGACACCGAATTGTATTCTGACTGTCGGTCTCTCAAATGCAATAAATATGAAAATTCTTTTAACGAATTTTTAATTGTCTCTAAGAGTCTGATCGGAAGGAATGACAGATGAGCTACACTTTGATCGTTAATCACTGCATAACACGAAGCGATTACGTTATTTACAATTAGGTTTCCGGTCCGAGTCAGGGGTGCGTACGCCCCGTCGGCCACTCGCGTTCGAACGCTGACCACGCGGTCGAAGTAGGCGTATTGTGGCCTTGACTGAAGACTTTCCATTGCATTCAATGTCATGGATTTGTTATCACCTTTAGATGAGGTATAGAGGAACTGACCCGTTTGCACATTCTTCGCGTACTCTACCCGAGTCATCGATCGACTTAATTCGGTTGAGTTGTCGTCGGCCACGAATATCAAGTGCGAAGGCGTCAGAGATATCTTAGAGCCCGACTCGGTCTCGATATCATAGTAGAGTCGATTGCCATTTGGCTCCCGATCCAAAAACATAAGTATTTCACTGAATTGAAGACTGCCGTCAGAACTGACTGACAATATTTCATCACCGATTCCAACGTTTCTGATGGGAACCACACCTTTTCGGGTGTAGACAACACTATTGCCATCGAAACAGCCGCCAGAACGAGTGGCCTCAGATTTTTCTGCAAATAATAAATAATAGACATTAAAACTCAAATCTATTGTAATTATAGAATAAAAATGACTTAAAGACTGATCGGTCGATAAATTATAAGAAGCAAAAAGTTTAATAAATTTCAGTCTTCAGAAAATGTAATTAAAAAAGTGTTCAAAAACGCAATTCTCAGCCAAAATGTTAATCGAAGTCATAAAAAGTGATTCTTATGGCTCTGAAAATATTGGCAGCTATTATGACGCGCTTTGAATACATAAGAGTCGGGTCTCATATACTCTTCTCATTCAAAAAAGATAAGAATAAATTCTCTGTGCAATACAGGGACTGTGCAATAAGGGGACAAATTTTAGGGCAGGTAATTGAGTTCCTACCCGGGAGGTAACCATAATCACTCATCAAATAAAACGAGTGTACAGTATATTGCAAGAGCAGTCCACTGCACAATCATATGAGACATTTGTTTCCTTTTGGAACAAAACTACTTTATATTGAAGTTTGGGTTCAATATATGCAATGCCTGAGAGACAACACCAAAGAATGCGCCCACAAATCACACGCCATTACCTGTGCTATTATTGACAGCAATTATACGACAACAACGACTTTGAGACATACTTTTAGTTTTAGTCATAGCTCTGTCCATGAGATCAGAGGTTCGGGCATTTCTCACGCCCTCGCAATCACTATTACAGCAATTATTGGCCAAACTATTCTCCCAAAACACTGACTCTTAATTGATTTAAGAGACCAATTCTGATACTAAATATCAGTAACCGGTCCACAACTCAGACACTTTCTGATTATTTTAGTCTGATTTTTGAGATAAATAAAAGAAAGTCTTATTCGGTTCTGTTCTCTGGCAATAGTCTATGGAACCAATGATTAGGTTTGAGGGCAATAATCAAAACAAATTCAGGATCTAAACAAAAACAAGAATTGATTAAACAGTTCGTCAAAGTTTATAAATTTTTGTAGAGAACGAGATGTAAATAAATAGTTATAACAACTATTCTAAACGTTAGGTGAAAACCGCGGGGAGTAGTAGATAAAGATCTACTCAATGTATAAATGGCCGCCCAGTGCTCAGCCCTTGGATGGTCTGACCGGCAAAGTTCACAGGTTGGGCACTGATAGAAAACATGGGTCTCTCAGGTTCATGTTATATGTGTTATACATCTCTTGTGTCCATTAGAGTTGTGCAGAGGAGGCAGTGTTTCACCCAATGATTGATGGATTCGCAAAATTATTTGTAAAGAAATTTAAGGCAAAAATCAATTTCTGGATCTTTAGCCGCAACTCAAATGAAAAATTATAACTAATTCTCTGGTATGACGTGAGCCGGTGATGCACGGCATGAAACACGAGGCCAGCCATTCCACTATCAATATAACAACTAGTAATGCATTGTAGAGAACCGCTGTTAACTGTCGGCCAATACATAGACCCGTCAATAAGTTTGAGACCAACATTGAACGCTATCCTCTGCTTAGCGTTATCATTCATTGGGAGCGCATATATTGAGCAAAATTTGAGAAAAAGGCGCAGCATTTACACCGATATGACCGGTGCTGTTTGGCAGCCATGATATCTAATCTGATTGACTAATACTTGATTTGCATTATTAGAAGCAATTGACGACATGTAAAGCCACTGATTTCTAACCGATAATCAATTGTTTGAGACTATTATTTATAAGAAGTAATAAATCCATGTTTTCTTACGATCAGAATTCAAGTGAATGTTTACTATTGTTTACTCACCAGATTTCACCGAACAGTGAATATGGAATCTGGACTCATAGTAGACCCAATCGAAGCCGGCCTCCACTGCCAGTCTGGCCAGCATTCCATATTTTGATCTGTCTCTATCACTTGTAGTTATATCAACAGCTCTGCCCTCATAGTGGAGAGAATCGAGTGCGTGATGGCCCTCTTCATCCCAGCCCTCAGTCACTCTAAGTTTGACTCCCGGCCATTGATTCATCACCGAAATGGCCAAAGTGTTCAGCTTTTCTTTAAGCCTCTGTTTGGCAAAAGAGAAAATCAATTTAAGTAAAACTTTTTTAATGACAAACGAGTCTTGTTTTCAAAATTAATTTAAGTGAAAATTTTTTTAATTCATTTTATTTTCATTCAATTTTTCATTCTCTCAATGAAAATATTTTTAATGCATAGTGAAGGAACAGGGTATACAGGGTAAAGCTACGGCATAGCTAAGGTATAGCTAACATAAGTAGAAAGAAAGAATTTAGAGAAAGGCCATAAATAGGGAATTTG
>JAQGAR010000780.1:0-12155 GCA_034697865.1 Oribatida sp.
CTTAAACTAGTTCAAATTAGTAATTTCGGGCTAATGATTTCGGGCTGATGATTTCGGGCTAACGATTTCGGGCTAATGATTTCGGGCTAATGAATTTCGGGCTAATGATTTCGGGCTAATGATTTTCGGGCTATTGAATTTCGGGCTGATGATTTCGGGCTAATGAGTTTCGGGCTAACGATTTCGGGCTAATGATTTTCGGGCTAATGATAGGGACCCGATTCAATCATTGCTTCAAAAATACACAATAATTCTTAAGCTTTTAAGGCATAAATAAGCTAGCAATTCTTTAGAAAAGAATGTTTTATGATGTTTTACTCAGATTTTTGGCATTAGTTTTCTGTTAAAATCAAAGATAACTAATAATAACTAATCAGTTGTTTATTTGACTTCAATAATGTTTTATTGATTGAGTGATTCATTTTTGTTTTCATTATTTTCTTCCTTTGAGTCGCACTTTCTCTGCAAATCTATCGAGTCATTCATAAACTGAATTTCCGAATCTGATATACTATTCCTTTGAACTGAGGTCTCGAAGTAGTACTAGTCTTACAACCATTTCATAAACTTATGCTTCAAATAAATAACTACTGAATTCGATTTATAAGAAAATGTTATCGAAATCATATGCAATACAATTGGATTTGTGATCAAAAAGGATTAGTCGTGAGTTTGAATGGTTGGAGAGAAAACTTCCCTTTTTATCCATAATTATATGCGATTCAAATGCATTTTCACTTTCAGTTTGGCTCTCTTTTTATTATTTTGCGAATAAAATATTTGACAAACGTTTGAATTTGTATTGTATTTCGGTTCACATTTTCTCTCTTCGTTTTAATGGATATAACGGTCTTCTAATCAGTGCTGAGCAGATGTTTTGCTGAATCCTCGGCAACAAATACTTTCCAACCGACCAATGCATCAAAATTTTTTCATTTTCTATACTCCGGGCGATTATACAGAGGACACACATTAAGAACAGAGCACTCCCTTTGAAATAGGAGTTTACACTTCGATTAGGAATTCTCTTTAACGACACATAAAAAGTTTTAGAAAAAAAATTATTTGTATTTTGAGTTTTTTGCATACGTGAGCGCTCGAGGAAATAGCACGCGTTGGGCACGTGTTGGGCCGATATCGCTCTACGTGTGTGCCCCAAACGCCGATCACAATTTATGTTTAATGTATGCTCTCTCACCAAATCCTGCATCACCTGCCAGTTCGCTATAACCTCATTCTGTCCAATGCTGTGCCCTGTCCTCTTAATTCATTCAAAATTTAAAGCTGTCTTTCTTATAAAATTTTTTAAAGTCTCGTCATTTCATTCGACTCCTTATGCCTTCCCTTACTTTCGAAAGTGCGATATGTTCTCAAATACTATGATTTCTTTACAGATAATCATTGGGGGAATAGTGAAAGTCCCGCACCTTTTCTCGAGTCAGAGCATCACTTTCTAACAATTCTTAGATCACATGAACAACATTTGGATTAAGGGTTCCATAAATTGCTCGTTAATCACAAAAAACTTTCCAAAATTTAAAAACTTTTCAATTATAAATTGCAGCATATTTATTACTCAATTTTTGCTTGTTCGCTTGATAACTTAAATGTTAGTATTGGGTTGAATTTTCTTATTATTTGTGATTTGAGTCCAAATAAAGCGAATTAGAAGTAAAGGAATTAACTTTTAATCATTAAACGAATAATTATTTCACCGAATAAATTATATGATTAATAAAATTAATCTCAAAACAAATGATTTTCTTTTCAAAACTTGTTTTCTATTTATATTTTTTAGCCGAGAGAGAGAGAGAGAGAGAGAGAGAGAGAGAGAGAGAGAGAGAGAGAGAGAGACGTCTGCCGTTCGGGGTTTGACCGTTGCTATAGTTTTCGGTGATGTGCTGTCCCTTTTCTCTTCCCTTTTACTGTTTGTAATACCCCTCCAGCGCTCAGAATTTATGGTTTTCACCGAACTTTTCCCACGCCTTAAATCCAATAGAAGTCTACTCTTTTGGTTTAAATTCTCCTTTCATTCAATTGGTTTTAAACAGATTTTATATAAAACAATATTTATGTTTATTTAGTCTTTGATTTGATGAATGATTTGATAATTTAATTGATTTTGAAATTGAATTATATCTAAAAGGTATGAATTCCATTGACATCAAAGAAAAGATTGCGTTAAAAAGATATAGCATTGAATAGATTCGTAAAGCTTTGAATGCAATTATGACATAAAATTTATTGATTCAAATGTTAGGTCTATTGCACTGTTATGTTATTTAGTGTCGAATCGATAGGTCAGTGTCTTCTTTAAACATACGATACTCGACTTCACCACTATTTCAATAGAAATTCATTTAATATTTTGTATTATAAAACGTAAGCAAAGAAGAAAAATAAAAAGGAGTCTGAACATATACTATATTTGATATGTTTGATCATATATTATAAGTTAATGGCACCTAAAAAATGATATTCAACTTTAGTTTTTCTCTACTCTGCCTTCAAATATGTGTTGCAATGTGTGAGTCTGTGTATTGGCTCTGATGTAATGGATGTGATATTTGGATGCGCTTACAGTGCAATGCACTTATATATAAGTATATATTTGATTATATATATTGCTAGGAGTTCTTTTCGTTGGTAAATCGCATTTTGGAGCGATATAATCCAAACCAGTGACAGAACGCATGTCTCATAGATGTCCACTTCGGAGATGTCTTATAATTGTCATAGATGTTAGATGTGATTACATTTATTATTACCCACGGTTACCCGACTGTAACCCACTGTTACCGAGTATAACCCATTCTAACTCCTTTTCAATTGATTATGTATTTCCAGTTTTCTTCTGTTTTATTCTTATTTATAGCCCTTTCAGAGTATTAAAGTCATAAACTTTGGAATTAATTTTTTCTGACTTCAACTCAGTTTTGTTTTTGGATTAATTTTTTTCTTCTTTGACTTCTGAAGATTTATCACTGGATTTGATATTTACTTCCATTTCTTTCATTGATTAGTCTTTTAAAGAAAACTGTGGACTCAGACGCGAACTCAAAACGAGAAGAGTTACGAATAACAACGCCTTTCAAATACTTTTTTCAATTGAAGATTAAATTAAAAAAGGAGTTTTGGAGAAGTGAACGACAGATCAGCACAACTGGAGATGAGATACCAGTTCTCTTTAGCATAAGAACCACTAATTTCCAGTGAAGACCACTTTTTACTATTTTTCTTTTGTGTATTTTATTTATTACACTTCACTTACATCTATGTCTTAAAACATTTTGATTACCACTAAAAACATAAAGCAGAGAAGCAGAGGAGATGTCCAAAGGGGTTCACACCCCCGGCAATGTCAAAGTGTTCTCCTCTGTTCTCCCCTCCAAATACTGAGAAATTGATTCTAATTTTTACGATCTCAATTTGCGCTTGCAAGTCTAGCCGAAAATCCTGTCTGAGCCCTCCTTAGACCTCGAACACTTGAAAAAAGAGACCTTGAGCATATTAAAAAATGAAAAATTAAAAAATTAAAAGAATATCAGATCTAAGTGAAAGTCAAAGAAAGGTTTTTTCGCAGAAACCACTCCATAATTATTAGTTAATCTAAAGCTCTAATTATAAATCAATTGATTGATCGCTTATTTTTGTTAATTCTCTATCTTTGAGTCAATTCCAAGGTCTGGACAGTCAGGTCTGATGAGGGGAACCAATCGGAACGTTTGCATAATTAAGTTATGCAATGTTTGATTTAATTAAATCTCAAGTTTTTTCTATAACTGATTATATATTATATATTCAGGTTTTCAAATATAATACATATTTTTACTGAATTTGAATTATATTTTTTCTTATCTTTTTTCTCATAGTTTGAAATTTTTATTTATTTTTTGCCGAAGAAGTAAAGCAAAGATATATTTAATCCTTTGGAGGGAAACTCGTTTTTACTGACGATTCGACTCTTTTTTATCTTTACTTAAATATATTTAATTTTTCTTTTCATTAGAGTTATTGCACTGAAAACGTATGTCTTTTAGATCGCAATCAGATTTCATATTATATTTTAAGTCTGTTTTGATGTATTAAATACGAAATTGCATTCAATAGTAAGGATTTTCGCTCATAACTTATAAATCTATGTCTTTCTAGAGGAAAGTCTTCAGTCTTTCCAACAAATATTAACCGAATATTGATTAATAAAAATATAAATAAACGTATTTCTCAATTGTAATCTCTATTCATAAATCATTTGACGATTTCTTATGTTCTTTAATTAAATAATAACTCTTATCATAAAATTGTTGTTTTTCTCTCTTTAGACGGATATCTCATATATTCTTTACATTAGTTTTTGTAATTCGACTTAAAATCTGTTTGTTTTTAATGACTTTTTTCTTTTAAAAAGTTCAATAAATGATTTGTTTTTTATATAATCAATTGATTGAACTTACAGTCGATGCTATCGTTTGGAAAATGGGTTCAATTTGTTTGCAAACTATAAGAATCTTAATATAAATCGAATACAAATATGAGATATGGATTAGTGGCGGAACCGATTGCAACGATTCCGGTAAAGGAACGGTTGATATATATTTGTGAAGATATTTGAAGCATTTCTATGAAATATGTTTCTATCATTTGATATATTGATTGGTTTAATGCCTTTTGGTTTGATATATAAAACACTAAATTAATTAAAATGTATGACTCCTTCCGTATTGTTGTTATCAACTGATAGGTGCTTATGGTTTGTAAATGTATAACAAATATAAGATTAGGTATGAGTAGATCTGGTGTTGACCTTTCATTCCGACTGTTGCCAATGGCTTAGAAAGAGCTCCGCCACTGTAGGAGCGCACAATCATATGCAGCGCAGCACCGACTTTATTGAACGGCGCGAAAACTCCAAGTCCTTGAAATTTTAATGACCGCAATGTCTGATCGGGGCGTTGACATTGAATTGTAGCCTATTTTTGCCTGTGCTTTGCTATTGGCTGTGCGTTGTGGTGACGTACCCTCACACATACGAAATAGACTTTACCAGTCCTGGTTCGGAGATTCAGTGCTGGTATACCTTCGCCTTAAGTGAAGACTTTTGAATATTCGTATTCGGGAGAGAGAGGCAGACGTCGACTGAATCTCCAAAACTTGATTATGAGATTTGCAAACTCTGTATAATAGTGAGTGACTTTCACACTCTGCTCTCAGTGTCTGACCAACAGATCCCACAACGACTACCAGTTTTCGTAGAACTAATAATCGGTAACTTTTTTACCACTACTACTCTGTATATAAATATCTGTGTTTTAGTCCAACACTTGTCAGTCAGTCGACGAGTACTCAACTCTAATGAAAATTCGTAACGATATATATGTTTTGGATTTAATAATAAGACAATTATTATAAATATATTTAAGTTTTCTCTGCGATAAAAATCAATTGAATTTCAACTCTTGATTTGATTACATATTGAATGCAATACTTATAACTAGTTTTCGTCCGAAAGTATTTATTTGACTTAAAGTTTAAGTAAAAGTGAAAGCATTTCTTTAAAACAATTTTAATTACGAAACGTGTTTTCAATCGAATGTTTTGTATCCAAAAGTAGTGAAAGTGTTTAAAGTTTAAACTTTTATATGTCTATAAATAACGAAATATAACGTATTTTAAAACAAAACTCAAAAATAGTTTAATGTCTGTGCAATCGATTGGTATCTGATATTCAACTTTCACTTAATTTTCGTTACAATCGTTTCACTGAAAAAAGCTAATGATTTTTTGATCATTTGATTTGTGACTCAATTAACGTATAATTCTATCGATCGATACAAACAATCAGTTTTGGCCCTAAAATGGATGTAAAGCCAAACCCGAAACAATTGGCTCAATCGGCCTCTTTCGGCTCACTCTCTGTGGACACCAATAGCCGAACGCCGTATACGGACGCAACTCAATGCAAAAAAGTGACAAATCATATCAAACGACCGATGAATGCATTTATGGTTTGGTCTCAGATCGAAAGGCGTAAGATTTGCGAACAACAGCCCGATATGCATAACGCAGAGATCAGTAAGAGGTTAGGCAAACGGTGGAAAACACTCACCGATGACGAAAGACATCCCTTCATTGAAGAAGCAGAACGTCTCAGAGTTCTTCATATGCAACAATACCCCGACTACAAGTATAGGCCCCGAAAGAAGGTCAAGACAGCCACCACTGGTCCCAATGGACAGCCTTCGCCAACCAGTTCCCCAGTACTGTCGACACCGATCAAATCATTGGCCGCTAACAGGCATTCGACTAAAGTGTCTTCAGGTATGTCTTCAGTGGTTAAGAATTCTGCGCACAGTTCGCGTCTGGCGCTGTCGAGCGGCCACTCATCGCCGGCGCTTTCGTTTGCTCTTAATTCCAACAGTCGGTTGAAATTTAAATTAACGATCGATAAGAAACTTAAAGAGAGTATTCGTCAGAGCAAAGCTGTTCCGGTGGCTGTCAGTCAGTTGACACCACCGGCCAAAGTGCCGTGTAGTCCGGGTGCTTCAGACAGCCCCGGATCGCCTGAAAGTGCCAATTTGTCGTTCTATGACGATATCTGTTTCGATAAATCCAATGCCGACGCCGACGATATGATGACAGACGACACCACTGGAGCCATGACTCCCATTACTCCTTCGACCACTACTTTCCCAACCAATACTACGATCGCACCGTTCTCTCAGAGCCAAACGGAGACCACTCAAACCTCAATCGGTGGCGCAGGTTTGTCGCTTCCGTCCGCCACTGGACTGTTGATGACTCCGAGCACAAGTAAGGCCTCATCGATGGCTTCGCCTACAAATTCTTCGGTCAGTCTCTCGGATTTGGACGACTTGAGTGATGTTCTGCAGTTTGAATCTAATTGGGCACAAGAGTTGGCCAGTTTCAACCTGACCCCCATCTCAGTATTGGACAATATGGACACCGCGTCCTCCAGTTCGGGCTCTCACTTCGAATTCCCCGACTATGCGCCTGAAGTCAACGACATTTTGGGTGAGGATTGGGGCGACACCAGTCTTGCAAATCTGATCAATTCATAGACCTGTTCTCCCACTGACTGACTCTTAACGGACGGATTAAGCGCTCAATGGATTAGAAATTGGATTGGATTTAGATTTTTAGGTCTTATAATTGCTATTATTATAAACCTTTCGAAAGACATAAAACTGTTTTAATTAGAGGTCAGACCAGAAATATATTGACTTTTGAAATGAATTTATAGCTAAAGTAAAATCAATACATTTAGTGCACAATAATATCCATACAATTAACTCATTTGTGAGATCAAAATCAATGCTTTTGCAAAAATGTGCAAAAATCAGAAACTCTTCAATCAATTAATAGTTTATAAGAATATAATTCCATTAAATTTTTTTCAGTAAAAGAAAAACAATTTAATACAAAAAAAGTTTTATAATAAGTGATAGTTTGAGATGAAAACGATTTTCAAATAATTATTACATTTATTATTAATATTATTTGTAAATAAGATTTTTTCACAACTCTTTTCTTTTTCGTTCATAAAATATCTGTTTCTCTCGTCCTTTGAATCATTTTTTGATTTTTAATCCTTTGAATTGCAGTTAAAATTTTAATTTTATATAATTATAAAGATGAAAATATTCCCAAATTGGCTAATGTTACCAAAAATTTGTAAAAGTTTATGAAAAAATTAATTATTTTTTCAATCCATTCATTTTTTGTCGTGCAGTGAAACAAATGCACCAAATTTTTATACATAGTATATATAGTCTTATATAATAATAACATTATTAGTAATAATAATAATAATGGATAATAATTGGTCAATGATTATAAAGAATTGTCCTCGATTATTATTAAAGTGTCATTAATTCGTTTTGCACAGCATTTATAAACAATCGCTTATTAAAAAAGTGTATAAATCTTTCATAAAAGCCTCAAATTCTTATTATTATTATTATTGTAGTTTTAGTCGAACAGTTACCTCATCTTATCAATCGTTCTCTCTCTCCCTCTCCCTTATCATTGATTAGAATTCTATTCATTTATTATTTGTCTTAATTTTGAGTAAAAAATGTTTGAACTTCTATTGAGAGCTTCATTTGAATAATAATTTTGTGAGAAATGCTATTTTCCGTCGCACTTATTATCGGAGTATTACTCCGAGTCTTCTCTTCGACTGATCCGATCATTCATTGAAACATTCATTCCATCCATTCACTGATCAATTAATGGAGTGATCGCTAAATATGTTTAATTAGATTTGACAGTTCATTCATTCAAAGAATATTCGAGTTATTGCTATATCTGGAGTCTAAACAACAGATGAAAAAACTGAACTGAACTGAAGAAATCTTATCGCAAGTTATTTGTCAGTTTTATTATTATTTCATTTCATTCACTTCATTACGTAATAGAAAATGCGATAAATTGCTATCAATTCATTCAAATGAAGAAATAATCTTTTCGTTTGAAAAACACGAAACACTTTTGTAATTATTATTATTATTACTCTTATTATAATTATTACTCTTTTTTACATTATTTAAGTTATGTTCGGATTAAAAATATTTTGAGAAATGCAAAGAACCGATTGAAAAATGGGATTATCAATATTTTTAATCAAATTATGATAAAACTTATTATTCAATCCTTAATTAATAGCATTTTGTGTTTAATATGCAATTTAATGCCGAGAAAATGTAGACCAGAATAAAGTAGCTGGTTAGTTTTACTGTAGCTCTGACTGTTCTCTGATTTTGACTCAACAAAATCGATAAATAGAAGCATTACTTATAAGAAGAGCTCAAATGATTTAATACAGAAAAATGTTGTTATTATTCGTTTGATTTGTTTTTAATTGTAATTAAGACCCAAATCATTATTTTTTGATTTTTATTAATTGAAAAACTTTACAAAATGTTTTGCAAAAAATGATTTCGACGACGAACTGCACTTTTTTTCTTCTGTTTATTATTAAAATAACTTTTGGTTATATTTAATGTAATCGTCAAAATCGGTTATCATTTTTTTTAATTATTATTAATGTATTTGTTTTTTATGTTTAATTTTATGTTTAATGAGAAGAAAAGTTTTATTGGAAAAAAATGAAAAAATCGCTCATTTCTTACGATCATTTCGATTATTATTATTATTTTTCTTTACGTATTATTATTATTAATAATTTTATTATTATTATGAAAATTATTTTTTGTAGTATATATTATATACGAATTAAATGTTGTTTTTACTGAAAATTTCGGTTTAATCCCTACTTATAATGAGATGACATTCATTTCTAATTAATTGAACAATTCTTTGAATTATTAAGGTGAAAATGAAAGCTTTATTTTTCCTTTGACTTTCGTTTGACATTTGATTGAGGTTCAAGTTTAATTTCATATTGTCTTAGTGTTCTTGCAATGCCTTTAAAATATTCTCTTCTAAGCTATGCTTCGAACTAATTATTTTCAAATCGAAAGTGAATTGTAATAAACGACTGAATGAAAGTTTCGCTCCAATGGGTTGTTGTAAAACCAAAATCGATTCATTTCGACGGAATTCGCTGTGAATTAACATTTTTTGTATGACTTTCTCAAAACTCAAGTCCTGGTCCTCTGCTTAACCATTAGGTCTCGTTTGAAACCATTGTTGACTCAATGATAATATAAGTCATAATTGAGCGGAGATTCAAATTTGAAGTCAAAGTATTTTATTTTTCATGAAAAATAAATAAAATATCTGATGACCGATAATAAGCAGTTTTGATAAGATTCTGTTTAGTTTTTCATCCGACGTTATGTAGGTGCGCTCGGATTACAGTGTAAGTGGTGTGCATTTAGTGCAGTCAGAGCTGGTTATACCTATGAATCGGGAAAATATTGTATTTGAAACCGATTTAAATTAATTAAACCATGAATTTGGATAAGAGGTGAGAACATGGAGAGCATGGCAATAGTGGAGCGCTCTTCCAATGGCATAACCATTGGTGGCGTTGCAGTAAAGAATATATGGCACTAATGACTCGAATGTCCTTAACAAAGGATATGATTCAGGGCCTCGTTTAATACAGTTCGTGACGACAGTTTGTGATTACAGGTTTGGCTCAGCGCTGATGAAGGCTAGCACTGAACGTTAAAACGCATTGGCAATGGTATAGCGAAAGGGCACAGACCCATTCAAGGACAGAAAGTGCCACAAACTGCCACTCATCCAATTCGGCTCTTATGCCAAATACTTCTTCCATAGAAAACTTCGCTTATATTCAAAGACTTGAAAAATATTGAGATTTAAGAGAAATCCAATCTTTTCTTGTAATCGATTGGACTAATAACTAGAAGAGAGGAGAGAACGTCACACAAATCCCTAATCCTAGAGATGACAGCCGACGAACAAATGCGACGCCGAATATACAAATTGTTTTCAGTTTATTTCAAAATATAATTTCCCACATAATTGGGTTCGAAATTTAGGAACAATTTTATGATATTAATAGAGATAATGTGAGTCAATGTATTTAAAAGTCGAGAGCAATGCAAAGTCGATAGCAATGGTTTGGATGTTTGAGATGTAAACCGAAACGATTCGGTTCTATCACTCGATATTCCCACTCATTTCGATTGTATGAAAGTCTATTCGCTATCATATTATAGTCAATAAAAAACTATTATCAAAACCAAAGGTTTACTCGGATTTTTGATATAACGTTCTTTTGATAATAATTTTATATCAAATAAATACAATAAAGAATTTGATTTTGGAATAGTGCGCAAGGCACTTTAGGAATTACTTGCTGGAGAATATGTCAGACTAGAGATGAAACTTCTCAGCCTTCAAATTTCTAGGAGTTCAGTGAATTTTGTAGCATCAGGAAAGTCAAAAGAAATTAAACTCAAATCAATGACACTTATCTTATCGAGGAAAGTCATGGTAATATATGAGGAAAAATTAGCTTGCAAAATAGTTTGATTATAATGTAATTGACATTTTCTAAATTTCCTTTTTTTATATGTTTGCGGCACATTAATTGGAACCGAGGCTTCAAAAATTAATCAATTATTTGCTTCTTTTCACTCATCATTAACTCAAATAAATAAATTTCAAATTATTATTACCAAGACCATTTTTACACAATTTTCAATGTGGCCCTTTTCCAATATAAATTAAATAAGAGATGTCATTATGTTATTTTAAGAGATGAAACTAGGTAAAAGAAAGGTTTGCCAAGATCTGTGACCATAAATGAGTTCGGGAATAAAAAGGTTGACTTATATTCAATTTATATGATTTTAATTGTGGAAAATGATGACAAAATTAAATTACTTCGCTTACAATTTCACGTTAAATCAGTTAAGGCATACATTTTTAAATTCTAAGGTAATTAATTCTTAAATTTGGATTCTATGAGAACATTTAGTAATAGTCTTTTTGAGCAAATCTGGAACAACTCTGGAGCAACTTTGAGCCTTTCTTAAGAAGTCTTTGATATCAAAATTGGTTTATTTGATAGACACTCAATCGAGTTATTAAATATTTGAACAGTGCACTTTTTTATTTTACTCTTGTTTATTTATGAGAAATTTCTCAATTCGATAACACATTGTCACGATCTTATCATGATACTTAGAACTTCATTGTGAGTGTATGCGTGGCTAATTTTAGACCTTTGGGGGGTCCGACATTTTCCTTACAACACTACTCTACATGTTTTCCTCTCCTGGAAAATAGTAAATTTTCCCTCAAAATAATTATCAGTTAGGCTATTTTTATATAAATGAGGAGAGAGAGAGAGAGAGAGAGAGAGAGAGAGCTTTCTTAGATGGACTGTGCCCTGGTAGTGAGGCCTCTCCTCAATAGTAAATCTTATTGTGAAAGCATTTTCGTGAGACTATTATCTTGAAAGTCATGTTTATCGCCTTATCGTTTGCACAATCTTTGGCTAAGCATACGGTCCGAGAGTATAGTCCGTCTCGAATGGCATCAACTTTCATATGAACACAAATTTTATGACCATTTTCTATAAGTTTTTCTAAATTTCTTTTGTAGAATAGATTCTTCGGTCTGATATTAACCGAAACATATAATATTCAAACGGATTATAACTTATGTTTAAGTCTTCAGAGAGAGAATGAAAT
>JAQGAR010000781.1:0-12154 GCA_034697865.1 Oribatida sp.
GCCCCCTGTTTCTCATCGGTTTAGGGCCTAAATTTTTTCAAACCTCAGGGGGGGATTTTTTGGCAATTCTCGACCTCAGGGGGGGGATTTTCTGAAAATCCCCCCCTTGCTCATCACTGGTCTTTACATAATTGGCAAATATAAGGTAACAAATAGGACACAAATTGATCCTGTTTATTCATTGTCCTTGTTTGCAATGATGAAAATCCCCAATAAATTAGCAAAATTTTAATTATCTTAATTGATAATCATTCTGTATGAATGTTGTAAGCTCAATTGATTATTTATTCAATAGGATCTGCTAAGAAAGTAAACAATTTATTGACAGTTATCTTTTACTACGAAATCTTAATTTTTATTATTTGTATTCCTGTTACTCTTATCTCGTTTCAGTTGTTTCATTGCAGGGTGCAACTAGCTCTTCTTCTCCAGGAGCATGAGGGTAGGGCTCCAGGAGCAAAATTGGCAAAAACAGGAGAAAAGCCCTAAAAATTCTGATAAAAAAGCGCATCGCTTCGCGGAAAAGGGGGCCTGAGCGTTTGGAGCTCAAAAGGACTTTGGCCAATTTCTCTATTTAATGAAAAATCCCCCATTGCCAATGGTCAATTGCCAATGGGCCATTGGTCAACCCTGAGATAAACCATTGTTTTGAATAACTTTTTAATCGTTTTTGTTTAGATGAAAAACAAGTTTTATTTGGGAATAAATAAAATTGTTTACAAAAATTATAACAATTTATATATTAAATGAATTATTAAACAATGAGACCAATCAATTTCTTTATCTCTCGCTCTCCGGTAAATCCTTATCAATGAATAACAGTTCCAAAAGACGCTTACAATAATCGAGTTCTTCTAAGAACTCTTCCTTTCCTTTCAGATCTTCTATCCTTTGCTTCAAGAAGTTTTTTAGACCCCAATCGCGGCGCCGACAGTCCTTTTCTGAGGGCTTGTGAACTGAGACCAGAGCGTAAAGGGCTGCCAATAGGTGCTCGTGAGTGGAGTCGTGTTCGCCCTGAAGAGCACCGACCAGTTGTGTCAAAACACCCAAATCGTAGAGTGAGTCACAAACTGATTGCTTCCGACAGAGCGAACTCATGAGGAATGAAGCCTTTATTCTTAGTTTATTATCAATTGACAACGGATTGGTTGAGTCGATGGCCTTCAAGAGGACAGACAGTCCGTCCAGTTTTGTCTCAAACAACTGTTGGGCGCTATCGTTATCGCGAATCAGACACGAAATGGCGTAAAGACTTTTGATGCGAACCCTTTCGTTGGTATCCGTGTCTAAGAGTTTTACCAAAAGTTCTAACAAATTGTTATCCAACGCATAGGTTTGACACTCGACTTCATTCTGAACCACTTCTGCCAACAGTTCGCAGGCTTTGGACTCAAGTATTTCTGACTTGAATTCGAGGAGTGGTCGGAATATATCGAAACCGTTAATTTTATAGAAATCGCGAGCGTTGTCCAGATTTCCCGTGTGATCAATGAGTGTGTCGATGGCGTCTGACATCTTCTCGATGGTCTCCATTGATAGTAAGCCTTCGGCAGTTCTTTCATTCAATCCATTTCTGATAACATCAAGGCATTTAACCATCTCTTGAAGGACATCACTGGTCATACTTTGGAGCACATTTGAGAGCCATTGCCGCCGCTCCGGAGCTAATGGCTGTAACTCTTGAGATGTGGAGGAAGGCTCTTCATTGGTCGCATCCATACAAAGTCGAAGTAAGCCCTGAACATCGCGAGGTTGTCGCGGCGGTTGATCTGATCCCTCAGACATTTATTATGAATTTCAATTTGGTTTAGTCTTAATTTTTGTTTACTAAAGGCTTTCACAGTTTGTGAGGCAAAAGTACTGACTTTTGTCGGCTTTTATACCAAAAGACACGACTTTTTCGAGAATTTTCCAGAATTTTGGAGAAAACTCGCCTAAAATCAGAGAAAAATCCGATGACATCATACAAACCCCTGTGTTTAGTGAAGAGCACAGGTAGAGACACCTGGCGGCAATGGCAACACTTTTGAGCGATCTCATTTGAATAGAGTGAGCATGTGCCCTTTCTGGCAGCACTTGTCAATTGAGGTCTTCCCACATGATTTTGTAAGTGATTTTGCACATTGTCTGCAATATCTGCTCCATTACGAAGAGCACAAGTTGTGCTGCACAACCTATCGTTGTTTGGCAATGGATTTGATTTTAAGGTAAATTAATGATTTAATTACTGTTTAATTGAAATCAAATGAAGTGATGATTAAGTACTCCAATAGATCCTTCTTATAACCATTGATGACATACTTTATAACTGATATATCAATGAATTTACCACAAAATCCTTGTTTTAAATGTTATTGTAATCTATTGTTTTCTTGTTTCAGACAATGGTCGGCGATTTAAAGGATTTGTCTTAGGGCTAAATCACCTTGGTCTTCATTTGTGACCATTTATTCCGAAATTAATTGGCTAAAAATTGGCTAAAAGACAATAATTGGCTAAAAATTTAGTTTTATTGCAAATGAATGAATGTTTAAAATCTTTTTGATATACAATCGCTGGACTCGTATTTGTTCCTAACCTTTGACCTGTTTTTGACCTCTCCTTTAACTATTGCTTTGGGGTTTGTGTCCACTCTTTTGGACTCTTTGAGTCCATTTTTTCTTACAATGGAATGAAGTTCTTGTAATTCATTGATTTGACGTTTTTTGGCTAAAATACGTCGCGACAGGAAATACAGGTCCCGATTGAACTCAGTTCTCCTCATGGGATCAGTTATTCGCGACAATTGTTTACTTAAATAATGTATTTCTCTAACAAAAACAAAAAAAGAGAAATCAGTCGAATGTTTGGACAAAAATAGTTTTCTTTGAATTACTCGCAGATATAGTCGTGTTCTTCACGTAAGTCATACAACAGTTCTTTGATCTCATTGTCGAGCGCTTGGCTTTTGAGCGTCTTATCGATTATCTGTCGACTCGTCACCGGATCACTACATAAAGGGTTGTGTTGTTTAAGGCGAGAGAGATCTATCTGTCGATTGGCGATCACTGAATGACTTTTGGAGCTCTGAAACAATAGATTTGAGAAATAATTGATTAGTATTGGAAATTGTCTCACATTTGTTCCCAAAATGAATGGAATGTTAATGTCTCTGTATTGGAGGTGAAAATGTCTGGACGGAGTACTTCTGTGATTAATGGCATCTAAAGACACTGATTTCGATATCTTCTGGCTGTCAGCTGATCTGAGCTTCTTTTTTATAGAATTAATCGAAGCCTCATATTTGGCGTCGATTTTGTTCTCTTCCGACCGATTCTGGTCTTCAAAGTCGCAAATCTTGATCTTAACCTTCGATGGACTTGTTTTTCGGTCTTCTTTCGGGGCCAAATTATGTTCGGTAGGTTTGTGACCATTGGTATGTCTTTTGACGGAATTATTGGCCATTAAATGCATCGAAATGTTCTGTAATTGAGTTTCGATTAATTTAAGTCTGGTATCAATCAATTGATTGCTTAAGTCGTCGGACTTGTGACTACAAATCACTGGTTCGGGACATTTGTGCGACTTATGTGCTCGGATTTGATGGTCACCGGATGGACATGAATTACAGCAATTGTGCTGCTCGTTAACTGCAGTCTTAGTCGAGGGATGGCCAGAAAATACTGGTTTTTCAACACTGGTCTCATGTCTTTGAGGCTTATCTTTGAGTTTGAACTGAATTTTCCTCAAAGCTTTCAAAAGTTTTTCGCCTTCAGTTGAGACCATTCCGACGGCTATCGGTTGCCCAAAATCTTGGAAACTGGATTCAGATATTGATGACATTCGTAGTGGGAGTCAGTGGTCACCCAAATGGTTTAATCAATTGATTGATTTAAAGGCCAAACCAATGATCAATATATGGCACACAAAAGCTCTTCAGTTGAGGAAAATGTTTAAAAATAAACAAACATTTGATTGGTTTAGAAAACAGACAATAAGTTCAATAATAAATAATGTCTCGAAATTCACTTTAATTCAATTTGATTTTAATCGTGAAAAGCATCTAGGCCTCTTGCAAATGGGCTAGAATCTTAGATTTTTGTGCAAGCTTATCTTTTTGTTTAAAATGAGCAAGATAATTTCCATAAAAAATAGTTACTAGGATACTATCGATCCCCTTGTTTCTATTCTATTTAGATAGAGGTCTTTTTCAAGAATAATTTATGATTTCATCTTTAGTTTTTCTAAATAAATCTTTCTAAAATTTATTTGTAGTTAAAATTCTATGATTTAAGGTTTTAATGAAACTTTGAAGCCTATTGGTTAATTTGATCAAGATAATATATGTAATTTACTGATTAATTAGTATTAATATTAATAATTACATATAAACCGGGTCAGTCTCTAGTCTGAAAACAGTATTGTTTATCAACAAAAATATTGACTTTAAAAGTCTGTTTCACTTCGACTCTCATCACTCGATTGGACTCTGAATTAAAAGTTAGAGTCGATTAACGCAAACGTGATTTCAAACATGTTTTACATTTAACTCTTAATTAAAAGTTTTTTGTTTTGTTTTTTAATTGTTGTTCAGTTGTTTTTTTGAAGGAAACTGTTCCGAATCAATGATTAATCAGTTGTCGTCGAAGTGATTCTAAACAAAAGCCACTTTTGAAACAAACAAAGACCATAAAAGTCTTATCTATTTATTTGTCCTTAAAATTAGTGATTGAATTGATTTTAAAAAGAGTTTTAATTGATTTTATGGACAAAAATGTCCTCGATCAGTAGATTTGATACTTTATATCGAAATGTACTGTTGTCCAAGTTCTTCACCAAGGGATGGGGTGATCCCGAGTATATGAAAAGGTCAGTCACCGGATGGTTGTCTTAAGACATGTCTTTGAACTGAGAATCAATGATAGATTTGTCAATTTATTCCTTCAAACAATTGATGCCATCCTTTGAACTCTTTTGTCTGAAGGACAGGATTAGAAGACAGTGTTTTTCAGACCATTAAACTGTTGGCAAAGAATCAAAACTTTTTTATCGCTTTATTTTTAAACCATTTGTTTACTAAAGAGTTTTCAATTGAATTACTTTTACATAAGAATTGAAAAACAAAATTCAAAAACGCTTTTAAATAGATTCTGACGACTATATCGCACTAAAGTGAGCAGGTTTATAATCTAGCATGATTATTTAAGGAAAATGCTTTTAAATAGTGTTTTAAATAAGAATTTCTTATAATTTTGCATTTATTTTGTATTCATTTTATTTAAAACTCGTTTTTCTTGATTTTGAACCAAAGAATTTTCAAATTCCGTAAAATAATATCAAATCGAAACACATGTAAAGACTTGGTATCCTCTGAGCACCCGATTTATATCGACTCCCAAATAGAGCACAACTCCAACTATGATGTGTTTGAGGGACACTTCATGAGTCCTTTAGTCCAATATTTGCCAGAATTGGTGCCAAAAGAGTCGCAAATCGCAAGATTTCAACTTATTTTACCCACAAATTGGAACAATTGGACGAACAAAGGCTTAAAACCTCTTTGCCTTCATTTGGCCGGAACTGGAGATCACGTATGAGGTGAGTCCTTACCTCCAACTCTATTAACTATTGTCTTAATCTATAGTACTATTGGCGAAGACGCACTCTTATGGCTAAACCACTGCTAAAAGAATACGGAATCGCGTCTATTATTCTGGAGAATCCATTTTGTGAGTTGTTTTTCTAAATATAAAAATACATGTAACTCTTCCTGAAGATGGTGTTCGCAAACCCCCGGATCAGACCCGGTCTAGTCTTAAGAATGTGTCCGACATCTTCATAATGGGCGGTTGTCTTATACTCGAGTCTTTAGCTCTTCTCCATTGGTGCGAACGAATGGGTTTCGGGCCTCTCTGTCTGAGCGGAATTTCAATGGGCGGACACGTAAGCAAACCATTTAATTAAAATTAAATAATCTTTAACTGATCTTGGTCAATAGAACGCCTCATTGGCAGCAACTAACTGGCACAAACCGATTGGTATCGTGCCCTGTCTCTCTTGGACGACAGCCTCCTGTGCCTTCACTCAGGGTTCGAATAGATGTCATAATTTAAGTAATTTGTGACCACCATTTAATTGTTTTCAGGAGTTATGACGGGTTCTATTCCTTGGAGTCTACTAGAAGAAGAATACCACTCCTATGGAGAGGAATATAGAAAAGAGATTAAAAACCTGATTCATTCGCCAGAAATCGTGAGAAAACAAATAATGATTGACTGATTTTTGTTAAACAAAGAGTTCTTTTAACGAAAGGGTCGGATAATAAACCCGGCGTTTGACGCGGGAAAACAATTCGCGAAAACCTTTCCTAAAATCTTTGATTCGATACTGAATTCGGATTTTATTAATTACTTCGGCGCCAAAACAGTCAACAAAAGTACAAACAATGGAACTAATAGTGAGACAAAAGAGGAGACAAAGAATAATACTTTGAATTTCATGCGCGGAATTATGGATGAGTGCACACATTTGGCCAACTTCTCAGTTCCTGTCGATCCCGAGCTGGCAATCATTATAAATGCTACTCATGACGGATATGTCCCGCGACAGAACGTACAGCCGTTGACCAATATCTGGCCGGGCTCTCAAGTCAGATATGTGGACGGCGGACACGTATCGGCCATTCTCTTCAATACCAATGTCTTTAGGTTTGACTCAATTCTGTACATTTAGTGCTTTGAATGAAAATATGGTTTGTGTGTCCACAGGAAAGCCATCGCCGACGCCATCGATATGACTGCACAAAGATATTACGGAACACCTCTTAACGAGCGGTCAAACTCTGAATGTATTAAAGTTTAGGACTTTTGTTGAAATGTTTGTTAAGAAATTGTTTGAATCATTTGTTAGGATTTATTGTTTATATGACGACAAGAATTCTCGATATTTATAAATAGTTTTAAATAGTTTAAACAATTTTTAACATAATCTATAAATAAATATTTCTTTAATTTATGTCTTTAATCCTGTTTTTTGTGAAACAGGTATTAATGAATACAGTAAATTTGCTGGATTGCCTCATTGGATGTGGTTACTACCGCCGGACGCCATTTATGAGCCATCTAATTCTCTTAATTGTTAAAAACAAACTAGAAATAAAGAAGATAAACAAAATCAAATGGAAAAGCACTCAATGATTCAAAAGTACTCTGATTATTACCTAGAGCCTCACTCGTTTTACAGTTGTACATTATATTGTTTCACCTCGATGATTTTTAGGAATAAACATGCCATCCATGATAAAACCTGTTGAAAAAAAAGAAAAACAAGTCAGTGATCCCCAAGGGTAACTCAAAATCCCCTTGGTGGCGAAAGATCTAAATACTCCCCCATATAGGACTCGAGGGGCCCCTAGTTGATCAGTGTTGCAAAAAATTGGTCACTGACATATTGCTCATTATAAACAATAAATTAATACTCACTTCATAACAATGGAAGTAACTAATTGTGAATAACTTCCAACACCAAAACCCCACTCTTTTTTCCGCCAATCTTTCAATGAAGAAATTGAGCTAGGAAGCAATTGATAATTTAAATTTGCTAGTTAAGATATTTTGACATTTATACTTTAAATTTAGTAGATATTGAACAGTAACGAGACTTGACTTTGGAATGATTGACAATCAAAGTATTCAGTATAATGTAGGTTTTCGTAAAAGAGTTAGCCACTGAAGAAGCCGTGAATATCACGGATAGAAAGTACGCCGTAAAAAAAATCCATCCATAAATCCAAATAAGTTTTAATATAATGTTTAACGGTTCGAAAATAATAGAATAGAGAAGTACAACATTATAAGAGCTTAAACTTATCCAAACTAACAGCAAAAACTTCGACCAAAAAGTTGAGTTGTATTGCGAGATCTCGGATTGCAACGAATTGATTGATTGAAGAGTTTCACGGATTCTTATGAGCTGTTTTCTTCTCTTCATTCCTAAAAGCCTTTCATTCAATGACTTGGTTTTAATTTTGAGATAGTAGCAAATAATGTAGAAAATTCCCAAATGACAAAACAGTACATTAAAGCAGTGATGTGTAATAATCGCAAAGAGAAATCCGTGAAACAAGCCATAAACCAACATATCACCAAAACCATATTTCCAGTAATATACAGTTGTCATAAGAAGAAATCCAATTATTGGGATTAGCCGGTTATTGTTGAATCTGATAATTGTGAATATAATTCTGGTTCGTTTGATCAGTTTCATGATTTCCAGTTGATTCGTTAGACCAAGACTACTTGGCGGAACCAGACCGGCCATCATTTGGAATACATTAAGGAATTTTGGTGTTGATGGTCTTAAGCCATACCAGTGTTCCACAAAATGAATAATTTGCGTTCCCACAATCATCAGTTCGAATAATAAGATGCAAGTAGACAAAGTGTCTGTATTAATCGTAGCCGCGAGACAACCGAAAAGTTTTAAAATAAAAACATTTTCATTATTGTTCGTCATTAGTAGGGTTTCTTTTCCGAAATATGTGACCAAAATAGCCAACACCAGATAAGGCTGATAAATGCAGCTCCTTTTTGGTTCATCTCTAATCGAGTCCAAAGGCATACCAATAGCATAAAGAATATCGTCGACCGATTCAGCGGTCAATTCTGGCGATAAACACTTATTCGGATCGAAAGCTTCCATTTAAGACTTGCTTTTAGACTAAAACTACTTACAAAAAAACTTTAAATGAATTTGAGGTTTTATATTACTATTCAGTGCCGTACAATTTATTGATCGTGAATTCTCGTTATATTCATCCATTAATAAAATTGCATGAACGTTTGAAATATTTAAAACTCGAAAAGTTATTAACAAAAATAATGAGTAATCAATATTAATGTCTAATTCAAGTTTATTTAGGACATAGGTGTCCAAGCTCGGCCGACTCAGGGGGATACAAGGGGGATTTTTTAGTTCGAGCTCAGGGGTGATCAGGTAGGGGATAAAATAGCTGCCGGAACTACCGGAAATGGCCGGATATCCGCCATTTTGTCCTTAATTTACCGTTTTTGGCTCCAATTTCGGTTAAATATAACTTTAATTCAGTTTAAATTAGATTAAATTGACTTTAAATCCGGTTTATCATCGACATTTAAAGACAAAATGGCTTCGCGCGGCTGCCAAATCGAGGAGCCCCTGTTTCTCAACGGTTTAGGGCCTAAAGGTTTTTCAATCTCAGGGGGGATAATTTGCAATTTTGCCAGCTCAGGGGGGATTTTCTGAAAATCCCCCTTGGACACTTATGATCTCAATCAGTGATGAGCAAGATGCTCAACCTCACCTCATTATTTATGATTAAAAATTCTCAATGCTTCATGCAATCAAATTCTATTCAAATCTCCCATTAATATTCTTTAATGATTAAAGTTTAATCACATGAAAAATTTCTAAAAGAGAAATTACACAATAATAGAAATAATAAGAAATCTCCAAATTTTAATTTTTGAAAACTTATTATAATAGGTTAGTTTACTTTACAGGAATTAAACTTATTTTAATAAATCTAACTATTCAAAAAATATTTTATAGAAAACAACAATAAAATACTAAACACTATCAATTTTCAATAAAATATTATTTTGTCGAGAGATTGTCTTGTTCTCTCAATACATTGATGACCGGGTAAGTTAAGTTAAGTGTCTAGGAACACTTGATTAAAATTTAAGTTTTAAAACTAAACCTAATTTAATCGAATAACAAAATATTCAAAAGTTAAGTGATCATGAGCACTCAAAGAACCACTATTTTAGTAATGACGGGACACCACATCGATTGGTGGATTGGTACAAGTCGATAGGTATCGTGTTTGCAATTTACAGTTTTAAATATGGCTCATTTGATTCCGGAGATATTTTCCAAAATATATAATTGAATTATCGGATATAATAGAGTAATAATTGCACGTTTATTTTAATTAAACAATATTAAAGTATATTTAATTACTAACAAACATCTGTTTAAACACTTATCTCATTTTGTGCCAACATGTCCAACCAAGCTCAAAGTGTTAATGATTGTGATGACATATCGGAGCTTACAACAAACGTTCAAAACCTCGTTAGAGGAGATGATCCTTTGGATCTCGAACAAAGATGTTTGCTCCTCTGTCAGAAGTATCTGGGTGCAAATTGGAAAAAACTCACCGTCAATGATATAGAAGTTCGACGACTTACTGGAGGTATGTCCAATTTGACCTATCATTGCAGGGTTGTCGAAACCCAGGCAACAGAAGAGAATTGCCCGCATGAGGTTGTACTCAGGTACTATGGATTCAAATATGATTGGTCATTTAACGGAAACCAAGATCGATTCGACGAGGCAATAGTCGGACTTTTGGCCTCAGAGGAAGGCTTAGGACCACGTGTGCTAGGGCTGTTTAAGGAAGGTCAAATTCACAAATATTATCAGGTAAGAAAGAATCTATTAACGATAGATTTAAGTTTAGAGGACTATACACCTCTAAACACATGTCTTTGCCCATTCCGTGAGTATGATGATCAGGGTGCACCAAGCTCTTCGACCTCAGGGGGGTTTATTACCAAAATCCTAGGGGGGAGGGTCAAGGGGAAGATAAAATGTCACGGCCGCCATTTTACCGCTAAATCTTGTTTAAATCCAATTAATTTAGTTAAATCCGATTTAAATTGTCCTAAATCTAGTTTAAATCCGGTTCGGTGGGCCTTTTTGGCAAAAAATACCGAAAAAAATTGTCGTTGCGGCGGCAATTTTTCTCAGGGGGGGTGGGCCTCCAGCGCCGAGTCAGGAGGCGGGATTTTCGAAATTTTTCGATTTAGGGGGTTTTTGGCTGACCCCCCTTGGTACACCCTGATGATTATATATCCTAAAAGCACCGACACTTCACTCAACACGATTTTAATGATCGGGATCTTTCACATCAACTGGCATTCAAAGTGGCAAGATTTCATGCGTTGAAACCACCAGTTGACAAGAATTATAGAAAGACCAATGAAATGCTCAAAGGTTCTGTGTCACGATTGGAAAAGTCACCGGAAAAGTTCAGGAAACTCTTCGAGAAATACGACTGCAAAGCATTATTGGAAACTAATATGAGCTCGGAAGTGGAGTGGCTTTTAGAGCGGATCCCCATTTTAAACTCTCCCACCGTCTTCTGTCACAATGATCTCAGACTTGCCAATATAATGGTAACTGAGGAAAAGGAAATTGTCATTGGTGACATTGAAACTTTTGCTTACGGTGAGCGGGGTTTGGACTTTGCCACACTCTTTGATGGTATGGACCTGAATAGCAAAGGCATAAAGGAATTCATAGAGGAATACATAAAGGAAGGAGAGATTATCTATGGTGAAAACAGTTCGGAAATTGGTTTAAATACAGTTGAACACATTCTGGAAGAAACAAAGAAGTTTACGATTATTAATCAGATGGGTATGATCAACGCCTTTGTTCACAATGATTATTGGCAATTGCCAATCAACGAGGGCGCCTCAATGGTTTGTCTCAAAATTTCCCAATCAGACTATCGATGCAAACTTTGATATATCTTTTAATTGAATAGAAATCTAAGATTTTATAGTCTCTGTGCACCCAGTTTAATCTAGAATTGCCAACTTAGGAGCCATAACAACTTTGTTTTAAAGCTTATCTATCTATGTTTACAAAGCACCAAGCTTTATCAGGGATTTTATTTTTTCATTTTAAAACTTTTGTCATGGCTTGGATCGGATGTCTGTAAAAAGTCATTAACTTGCCTTGATAATAACTTTTTTTTATTAGAATTTGTGTAATAATTTGATGAAAAATTATTTGGCGGCCAAAAAGGTTCTCTTAATTGAAAATTATTAGATTAATGTCTGCAGTAAATACAGAAATGTAATAAAATTATCTAAAAATAATTTGAATAAAATCCAATATACATTGTATGTATATTCTGAAATACCAAGGTGGAAGTAAAGATCTCTGTTGTCAAATAAAATAAGACGATATGATTTTAATTCAATATATTTACTATCAATTTGTTGCTTATTACCCGAAAATATTATGAGTGACTGAAATGGAAATACAGTCGAACCTCCTTCTTGTCACCTCCCGTGCTGTTAACTCTCTCTATTGTTTATGTAATTGAAGGTGTTTGACG
>JAQGAR010000782.1:0-12147 GCA_034697865.1 Oribatida sp.
GACACTTTGGTTCACGCGATCTCTGGTTCTGCTGTAAGTCTTACTCTTAGAGTCATTTTCATTATTGTTTATAATAATTAGTGATTGTATACCAATTGAAGGGAGGAATGACTGCAATGTCGATATTCTTTCCTTTGGATACAATCAGATCTCGACTTCAGGTCGAAGAAAGTCGAAAATCGAAAGACATTATTACTATGATCAAGGAATTGGTCAAAGAAGAAGGAATGTAATGTTTTTTGTTTTCATTTAAGTAAATTAATTGATATAAAAAAATTGATCAATTAGTGAATCGTTATATCGAGGATTGCCTCCAGTTTTGGTCAGTCTTTGTGTCTCTAATTTCGTGTATTTCTACACATTTCACGGCTTAAGAGCTGTTTATTCGAAGGATAGGTCTAAACAATCAGCGCTTAAAGACTTGATGTTAGGCGCTATCGCCGGTCAGTAATAAAAAAATTAATTGATTCGGAACTAATTTCGATCGATTTTGTTATAATAGGAGCGGTTAATGTTTTAATGACTACTCCTCTATGGGTAGTAAATATGAGACTCAAAATGCAAGGGGCTCGTCATTCAGGATCAGACTTGAAAAAGTACCCTCACTATGACGGGGTATTAGACGGTCTTTCTAAGATAGCTCGAATGGAAGGCCTGCCTTCCTTGTGGAGCAGTACTCTGCCGTCATTAGTTCTGGTGTCTAATCCTGCCCTTCAGTTTATGATCTATGAAATGTTGAAACGCGAAACTCAACGACTCTTTAAGACTAACCAACTGAGCGGAACAGTTATTTTCGTGTTGGGCGCAATTTCCAAGAGTATCAGTACTGTCGCTACTTATCCGTTACAAGTGGTCCAATCCAAACAAAGAGTAAGTTTTCTCTTTGTAACGATTTTCTCGGCTTTTTATGAGTTCCTCTAAATTATGAATAATCGCTTCAATCGTTGATTTTCTAAATTCTTCGACATTTCAATTAAATTTGGTTTTTGTCAGAAATTTAACAAATTATCGATTGTTTGTAAAGAAGTGGATTTCATTTTATTTATTTTAAGAATATTTGATTAATAGTATGGCACCGAAGAGGCGAAGAAGAAGTCGATGATTGAGATCATGACATCAATTGTTGAAAGGAATGGATTCAATGGTTTATATAAAGGAATGGAAACTAAGTTATATCAGACGGTGTTAACCACAGCACTCATGTATCTGTGCTATGAGAAGATCTCTGGACTCGTTTTTCAAATAATGAAAGGAACGCATAAAATTAAAAGCAATTAATTTAAGTCCCTTTTAGACAATATTTAAAGTGATATCAGTTTTTTAATGTTTTTTTAGTGGATTTAAGGGATGATTAAAGAGATGGCGATTCAAATGTAATGAATTCTATATTATATTTAATTTAGAATTTTGTCGTATTTTCATAAACGTTCCAATAATTAACTTTTCGGGCGGCGGCGGCCCTCATATAGTGATTGTCTTCAGACATACGGCCTCTGCTTCTGACCGCATATTCTGCAGCTTTTCTTTTGTTTGAATTCAATTGTTCCGAAGAACTAATGAATGACGGGTTAGAATAAACTGGATTTTGTTTGGTAGGAATTGGGGACTGATAGTCATTAATCTGTTGGTTCGCAAAACTGACGAACACCTGTTCACAAACAAATTTCAAATTATTCAAAGAAATGGTTATTTGTTGCGATTCCATACCTGATCTAAAGTGGTTTGACTCACAGAAAAGTCTTGTAAATTAAGATTTTGCTGCGCTTTTTGAAGGTTTTCAAAAATTGTAGACAAAGCGATATCATTCGAAGGTAAACTGAACTCTAGCATTGTATGGTGATGTGCCTGCTCAGTTAACCAATTATTATTATCAGTTTAAATAATTGGTAACTCTTACCCTAAGAATACATGAGGGAAAGCATTGATTCATAAGACTAATGGCTTCACTGTGATTGTTCTCTGACTCTCTTAAACGCAAAGTTATTAAATACCCGGAACCAAATCTTATTAAATTGAAAAAAATTAATAAAATTGTATTTATATATTTGTCGAAATACTTGTGCTTTAAGTATTGAGGACTTCCAATGCATTTGAAGCGTCCGTTAACCATAATCGCCAAACGGGAACACAATATATCGCACTCTTCCATACTTTATACCAATTATTCATTTTAATCACAATTTAATCATATCCATTGACATACCTGTGCGAAGTTATTAATATGGACCTCCTGTCTCTGATTGCATTTTGTATGTTTTGGCAAATATATCTTCTGCTCTGAGGGTCGAGACCACTGGTCGGCTCATCCTTTATATTGCATTAAATGTTAAGAGTTAATTATGTATTTTTTAAAAATATTTAATGAATACCAAAAGAGCCAATTGAGGGTTTCCTAACATTGCGATCGCCAAACAAAGTTTCCTTCTGTTGCCCCGACTGAGTGCAAGGACGGGCATACGTGAGTGAGGCATCAGTTGGAATTTGGCCAACGATTCGTTGACGATCTAAATGCAAATATTTGTTATTGGAGTCAAAAGTATCGTTATATTTCAAATTTACGGTCGGAATGTGTTGCGTAGGAATTCCTCTGAGATGTGCATAGATCGTCAAATGTTCGTAAGGGGTTAGAACAAAGTCCAGAGCATCTGCCTGTGGACAGTACCCCAAAGATTGATTGTTTGACGACAAGACTTTGCGAATGTCTTTGCCATTAATTATCGCCTGACCCGATGTAGGCTTCAACTGTCCCGTCAACATTCTAAACAGAGTTGTCTTTCCCGCTCCGTTTACCCCCAATAGCCCGAAACACTTGGATTAAAAGTAAAATATTTAATTAAAAAAATTTATTATAAAATTGAACCCACCTCTCCTCTGGGAACCGAGAAGCTAACATTATCGACGGCTATCCTTTTACCAAACATACTTTGAAAAGCTTTGGTGACTCCAACTATCTTAAGAATATCAGTCATACTGTCATTCAAATGAACTTTTTTACGCTCTTCGGCGACATCAGTGTCTTCGTTATTTACAATCGATTTAATTATTTTTTTGGTTTTATGCGAAGAAAAGTTGAAATATTCAAACGTGAGATTCGCAAAAAATAATATAAAGCCTTCGACGGCAAGAGTTATGTAATACGGTCCCAACATTTCCATTGAAAATGGGTTTACATAAGTGTTCTGGTCAAATAATGTGAAAATATCTGCAAACAACTGATTCCGATGAATATCTACTAAACCACTGAGGAGTGCATAGGGAGGGAATATCATCGCTATTCTCTCAAACGTCGATTGAAAGATAGGGCTCACTTCAATCAGTTTGAACACATCAATGAGTAATCGCATAATCATTGTATTGATGCCAATGAATAGGGCGAGACAGTAGATCACCATAAATGCAATACTGGCCTCATTGAACATCTTTTCCATGAGATATACTAATGTAGTCATTGCCCAACCGAACAAAAACAATAGGGTCAGCACAGCCGGAAGATTCAAGTGCGCCATATATATGGGTAATTGGAAACAAAATATTATAAGTCCTGAGAGCCCCACCGCTACTGTCAGTGCCATTAAATCCCACAAAAGTGACGATAACCAATAGAGAACAGTTCCGACTCCAAAAATTCTTTGTAACTGTTTTTCTTCAAAAGTTCGTTCCCTTACGATATAGAAGACAAAACTGGTCGGAATGAAGATGAATCCAACTAAAATGATTAATGCAATGCCGGCATCGCCAGCTCTTTGCATTAGGGATTGATCACCCAATTGACTCGACCGTATGTGCAAAGGGTGCGAATAAGTAGTTATTTCTAAAAATGTCAGTTAATTTCAATTATTCATAAAATAAAATATTGAGTGAATGACTCACTATATTGACTGGAATTGTGAGCCCCGACTAATTTGAGGTTAGCCTTCATCACTGCGTTATTGACTGCGCTTAAATAAGAGGGCAAACTATGATATCCGTTGTTATCGAACCAAATCTTAATAATTTTGTTGCTTTTTAACGAACTATCATTACTCTGATGTAGACTCCAACCGCCCCATCGACGGTCCATAAATTCGGAATAAGTTCTGAGCAAAAACTTACTGATATCCACTTCAGTCAAATCATAAACAAACCCATGACCCGTTTCTATCGGCAGAGGTATCAATGAGGACAAAGATGACATTTCTGTTTGGCATTCATTGCAACGACAGAGCCCTGCATTGGTAGTCCAGGCCTCGCCTTTTAGTGTGCGTAAATGTGTTGGAAGGTAACTGGTCTCTGACGGAAGTTCTCTTAATACCGGACATTTCGATGTTTTCCTGATTAAAGTAATTGATATAATAATCAATTGTTTTAAGTGTTTTGTAATTAAAGTATTAACCAATTTTCTCGCGGTTTAAGGCAATCGGGAACTGTAGAAATAGGCATTCCCTCCAACTCAGAGGCCACTAAATTCATATCTTCTGAAATGTTTGTCGAACTGATGAATGAAACCGTCGACTGTCCATAAATTGTTGGAATCAGAGGTAATGCGGGGTCAGGAGCAAAAGTCGGTTTGATCAAGGTCATTCCCATCGCAAAGGCAATGAAAATGCAGGGAAGGAATAGTGTGCAGAACAAAGATTTCCAATCTCTGAGTGTATGCGTTAATCGTTTATTGAGAAGGGCTCCCATTTGTTTGAATTTCAGATGCATTCCTCCAACGAGTTCAGGACAGGTCCAGTCAAGCGTGTGTACAGTTGGGTCTAATTGCATGCGTATATCACCCGTGCATTCCTCACCATTCAAAGGATGACTGAACTTTCGAGCGACGGCCAATTTTGCCGTTTCTATCGGCATATTTGACTCCTCGAGATTACAAAGAGTGAGGAACACCTCTTCAAGTGTAGTACTTGTGAGACCGTAATTTCCAAAACCCAAAGCATTAATATTTGCGTCCAAACACTTGAAGAAAGTCGAGTAATCGTGTGGACTGCCATAAGTTCCGTGTTGTGGCAGAGTTAGAATGACTTCTCCCCCATAGTCTTCAACAAATGTTGCGTTCGGAATAAGACATTTTGTGAATGCCATTAGTCTCTCGATGTCACTCGACTCTTCAGTCGGTCCATTGGATGAACGACCGGAATCATTATCACCGTCATCTGTTCCCTGTCGCGAAACTGTTAGCTGATATCCACAGCCATATTTGCTTTTCAATAGGAGTGGTGATCCGACGCAAAGCAGTTTTCCTCTATGGATGACCGCTACCTCATCGCTCAAGATCTCCGCTTCATCCATATGATGAGTCGTTAGAAGTACTGTTCGGCTCTGCTTTTGCTGAACAATCAAATCCCAAATACTCCTTCGCGCCACCGGATCGACACTCGCCCTAAATTCACAAAAAGTTGATTCACATCCAAATTAATAGATAGGATATTATTTAGACTTACGTGGGCTCATCTAAAATGATTAGTTTACTGCCTCCAACAAAAGCGAGGGCCACACACAACCGTCTTTGCAAACCTCCAGACAAATGTCTAACGAGATGATGCTGTAAATGCCATAAACCTGTGCTGTGAAGCATATTATTGATATCCTCTTCAATTTCGTCTTCGTTTAGTAAACCCTTCAAATCTGAATAGAACTGTAAGTGTTCTCTAACTGTCATATCAGTGAACAAAGTGTTGTATTGCGGACAATATCCCAGTAGTTTCCTGGCCTGCATAAATTCTTCTGGTACTGCATGACCATAGATGTAAACTGAACCTGCTGTTGGAGGCAATTGTCCGGTCAGAACATTGATAGTTGTAGTTTTGCCGGCGCCGTTCCTGCCCAACAATGTAGTGATCTGTCCCTCTTTCATACTGAGATTTAGATTAGAGACGGCTACATGTTTACCATGTTTGCTACTGGCGTTGAATATGACATAAAGGCCGTGCAGTTGAATGCCTGGTTTATTTCCGTTCTTAGGGACAGCCTTTCCATTTCGTTGTTGACTACCATTCATAGCATTCCCGTTTTGATTGGGAATTCCATTCATTTTACTAATGTTTTTATGGCTCGTATTACAGAACCAATAGTTGTAAGTGAATAAGAAGTACCAAGGGTGTCGCTGCGCGTTATTACCGGCTATCAAAACATAACCATTAATTTTAATCATTCTATTAATATATTTAAATAAAATACTTACGCGGACAAACATGCGATATATACCAAGCGATAAAACAATAAATCACAGAATCGACCAGCATCATTATAATAGACGTGCCCACGTTCATTGTGTCAGCTTGCATGGGGCTGTGCCATAGATTTGTCCACTGCATCCCAACGCCTTGAACTGAATAGAAGAATGTGGATTAAGTTGTGTGAAGACAAGAGATCTATGAAAGAACTTACCCTCGAATCTGGACATATACATCATTCCATAGCAAAATGCAGTCGACATTGAAAAGCACTAAAAATTATTGTCAGTTAATAACTATTTAATGTTTAAACAAACTTTTGATGCCTTACAGAAAAGACTTTATGAGTGAAAGTCATTTCATTTTCTAAAGTGATTGCAACCATAAACGGTAGGAAAGAGGCTAAATAGGCCACAATTCCCGACAGCGCTGCAATTGTAGCCGTTTTGAAGAATGCACTCATCATATAACTGGCGAACAAATAAAAATGAATTTTCATAAAAGTTATGAATTGTTTATAACTCACCAATACATCAAAAGCGATAAACAGAATGACATGAAAAATAAATATAAGAGAATTGGGTCTGTGTTCGGTATAAGTCCTCCAACTTTAAGAATAGCAATTCCACAAAATGTGCCGAAAGCCATAACTACGAGTCCGATGAGAAACCAAGCAGTCCAGGCTACTCCCGGTTTAAGCCCCATCACTCTAAGCACTTCTTCCAAGTGAAGTTCTCTCTCGAGTACGTGCTCTCTTATTAAATATGCAATTAAGAAAATCCAAGCAATAGTTGTGATCAAAGGTGAAAGGGCTCGGATGTAATTCCCGAACTTATCAATTTCATAACACAAATACGGGAATTGCTGTAAATGGATGGACGGCTCGATTGGTAGTTTTGTGTCGTTCACAAGTAAAGAAGTAATGGCTCTGTCGACCATCTCTTGAATTTCAACGAATCCCTTCAAATATCCCAAATCAGTGATGTAGTTATCTCTGGGACCCGGTTCCCAAATACGAGATTTCAATTCTTTGGTCGACGGAACGAAATCGATATCAATTCGAATCTTATACTCGAATTTTTTGGGCATTTGTTTCGGATATTTTTCCATTTCTTCGATATTCTGGAAAACAATGCCAGCAATGAATTCGTGTGATTTCGTTAGTTTTCGCGCAATATTTTCCAAATCCGTTTCATTCGGAAGTCCAATAAAACGATTCAAATGAACGCATTGAGCGATGTTTGCGGCCAATCGCACCAAACCTAATATTCCTCCCGATTTGGCCAAACGTTCGATTAAATTGAATGACTCGACGTCTTCGAAAATTCCTTCAAACTCTCGGCCCAGAAATTGTACGATAAAATGCTTGAGACTCCTTAGCCTTTGGTTAGCATTTGGTTCGGAATAGAAATGTTCTAAACTGCTTATAGTCTGCGCCCAATTATGCAACACATCTGCGAATTCCGACATAAAAGCAAAAGTTTTGTTCATTCGGGTCATAATAGCGTCAGTCAATTCGTTTTTAGGAGTGTAGAGCACTTTTCCAGCGAGGATCGGTTTAAGGAATGCCCAGATAACAGCTCCTCCCTGCATTTGCATTATCTGTCTATAGCCTTGTTGACAAAACTGACTAGGAAGCGATGCCGCGTCCGCTTCATTGATAGTAGGCTTTTTAACCACCACTTTCATGAGTTGCATTTCTTTGGTCAGTGCCGGTAGTGTTTGTCCACACATTAGTTTACCCAAAATAGTGGAGGCATACGGCGCTTAATTTAAATGTATTTTTAACTGAATGCATTAATTTTAATTATATTAAAAGTACTTACAGCCCAGTATTTCAAAGGGGTCGCCCCGAAGATCTAATTTATCTAATTCTTCGTCCAAATTTAGAGATTCAGAAAAATTTGCGACAAAACCTTTAATATGCGGAATGGCTTTTGCAGCGGCTTTCAAACTATTCAGAGTCGACCGCATATCAGAGTTATGTAAATGCATTCGAGTCAAAGCCAGAAGTTCTAACCCTTCCATTGATTTACTACTTCTTGAAGTCTTATTACGAAACACTTTTGACTTTTCGCCCTCAGGTTCTTTGAAAATATCCATAACTGGAAGTCCGCCATCGAGGGATGACTTCATCGATGAATGTGAAAGACTGTCCATAATTGTTCCAATTAGTCGAATGCCTTTCGGCAAATCGCGGACAATAGTCGTCACATTTTTATTGATTATCAGAGGAGATAATTGTTCCACCAATTTATGGATTCTATTGAATTAATTAATTTATTTAATTTCTATTGTAACTCTCTCTCTCTCTCTCTCTCTCTCTCTCTCTCTCTCTCTCTCTCTCTCTCTCTCTCACTTCCTTTTCCGTTGGTAAGAGGAGTTAAATAAAAATAATTATTGATTTCTGATTTGTTTATAGCGTTAATTATTAATTAAAAGTTTTGTAAAGTCTTTATACTCTGTATGTCTAATGAGGTCCTAATTTTAAATGCAATCATTTTTTAATGAGACCAATGATTGCGTGAAAATGAAACAAAACTGATTCTCACGTATTGTATGCCTTTGAATACACACTAAATATAAAACAAATTTAATTAAACTATAAAATTGAAATATCAATTATATTTTGTGATCAGACCCTTAACTAAAAGAGATTTAATGTGAGGCATACTGTGATTTTACATATCATATAAGAGATGAGCTGAAGAAGAGTTTAAATAAAGTTATTGACTGAATGGGAAGGCATACGATTGTTATATAAGATAAGCTTATTATTCAAAGTAGGCTATGTGTCAGACAAACAGTTATTAATGTTCAAGTAATATATCTATATTTGCTTACCTGGCGTTAGGATAGTGTGGAATTTCATTATAAGCACTTGAATTAATACAGGGGTTATCAACATTGCAAACAAGGGATTGCCAGAAATTCACAGATCCGGCACTCGGAAGGGCTTTCGAGTTATAAAAACCTATTCGTAGATTTCAAAAATTTCGATTTAGTTTCGATTTTTGAGAAATCACTAAAAGATTATCCAAATTCAGAGTAAATGAAGAGAAAAATGAAAGCACATACAGGTTTGGCGGTTGACTGATGGAAACTGTAGTCTAACTGTGAAGACGGCCAGAAAGACGAGCGCCGGCCAGAAAAGTTCCAAAATCAATGTTGTCTACAGTTTTCACAAACAATGGAAACAAAATAATCTTTTAGAAGAAATTCATTGAATTAATAACAAAATTGATTACTGGCTGTCGTTTTCTGAGTAAAATCTTTTGTCTCAGAAGAAGACGAAGTTGTTTGCAGAAACTCATCGTTGGTTACCAACGATTTGAGTGCTGCTAAAAAAATGCACAGTTGTTAGGAATGCTTTAACCTAATTAAACTCAGAGAGAAGACACGGCGCTATCTTTACACTTATTTCAAGTTCAGGAAGTTATTCAATACGAGTTCGAAGTATGCCTTCAGCACTCGAACCGACTTTTGGTATATTTAAAACTTTCATTCATTAATAACAAGTCATGCATTGGAGTAACGGTAAAAACTGCGAGGAGCAAGAGGTTCAGGCAGACCGGTTCTTAGAGCACTAGAAAGTCGGTATTCAATGTAAACAAACATTGAAAATCTGCAAAATATACCCGATTTGGACTCACTATAGAAACAGACTTCTATTGAAATTGCCGTCAATTCTAATAATTGTCTAACAATTGAAATATTAAAGAATTAGAACTTCAAGTTTGCAATACGTTTACTAAATATTGGTCTGACTTTTGGTTCGAATTCAATGATTCTCTAAGAAACGAGTTATCACCAAATTCAGTATTTGCCTAGATCAATTAAACAAATTAAGACTATTAGCCAAAAATCTTGAGCCGAATGCTAGAAATTAATAATTTTGTGACGATATTGAGTCAGAACTTGTTTTTACTGATATTCTGTTTGTCTGAACCGCTTATCTTCGGTGATAAGTACAGACTTGTCAGAACAGTTTGGACTAATTTGACTAATGCTTGTATGGTGTTCTGTTTGTCGCAACAGTTACACAAACTATGCATCCAATGGTTTATTGTTTTTTAGTTCACTTTAAGTTAACTTTATTCCTGTGAATTCCTAAACGGTTGTACCGTTCAGTCATTGTTTCAAATCTAAAGTTAGGTTCAAATTAAGAGTTTTGTTAAAACGAAACGTTTATAAAAATATAAATTATTTATAAATTATATTCTTATACAAGAAAATGAAAATAAATGAATGATCACTATTAACATAAATTAGACCAATTTTCTTGATAAATTGTAATTGTTCACCAATTAGTAGAGCCTCTACTAGTCTTAGGTCTGTCCCATTAACACAAATCTCATTGTATTTATCTTTTGTTTCTAATTTCTAATTATTTAAAAACATACAATAATTGAATGCCAAACAAAAATTGTTTTGTTTTTGAGACGGCATTAATTTACATAACTTTAGATATCGCACCGATTCTGTAGTGATCATGAACTTGGTTGAAAGAGAAATATTTTGGTCTCATTTAAATACTCTAGTTCTAATTATTAAAACTTCAATTCAAATTATTTAAAATAATTTTAAAAGTTTTAGTTCTAATTCAAAACTTTTGAGTACATAAAGTGTTACATAAAATAATTACAGAAATAGTCCAAAATTCTCAAACCAACATTTTGAAACATTTCTTTGCTCACTAATATTTGTGCTCATCTCTTGTGAGACCTATTATCTAAAGTTTTTCAAAGGCTTCAGAATCTCATATAGTTTAGATTCTTAGATTCTAAACTATATGAGATTCTGAAAGCTTTGAAAAAAAATTAAAAATAAAGTAATTTGCTCATTTGCTTAAAACTCTTATATCGTTTAAACTAAAAATAATTATTTGATAATAAATAAAATTAAGCGAAAAATTACTTAAAAAAGATTTGAGCGAAAAAATATTGGATTTCAAGTTCAGAAAGCATTCAAATGTTGAGGTCATTGAACTGAAAACAATGTTTAGTTCAATAAAAACTTGTTGTCAGTCAATGAAAAGTGAACGACAGTTTCATATAAGTTATATAACTGCTGTATGCGATCCCAAACTTAGAGGCAGTGCATAATTGTAGTCAAAACTTGTATTTCTAACGATTTGCTAAGAAGGGAGATGTCGGGAGGGTTTGCTCCGGGCGTAAAACTTGACATTTGCATTTACGGTCAGGTACTACTGTATACCTGCACCAGACTTAGCCCAACCTCTCAGAACTCAATCTGAACTCAACTTTTCGACAAACTTGAGTATAACTCATGTGATTTAATCAGATGTTTGTAGTTATGAGCAAAACTAGCATGGTAGGGAAAGACAGTTGACTCCGAAAGTTCTATTTAAAACTTCTGCTTTAAATAAGATAGAATCAAATGAAACCTTGAACTTTGACTTTCATTAATTAAAGCGGATGTAAATTGTTTTTCTCCTTTCGGGCAAAACTTTGGGGTATTTCGCGTTTCAATTATTTAACGATATTTAGGACTCATTCTCATCAGAAATGGTATCAATTAATTTCATCTTTAACTCAAATATTAAATTTCGAGAAATCAATTAACAAAATTTTAAGTTCACTCCGAATATAATCCGGTTCCATTTAAGTCAGGTTTCAATGAATTGACGCAATTCTTGGTCCCATTCGACTAAACATTGAAATTAATTGATTCGGAAAATAAAATGAATTTTGGTTTAAAACTTTTCATACTTTTGATGATTCAGATCTCAATCAGGTTTTCATAAAAACATTTTATAAATATTTTCTCTCAAAACTTAATTAAAGGAATTTATACAAAAATCATGGATCCCTAAGCTCTACACTTCAGGTGGTGTTCCAAAAAATCCCATAGTTGGATAAAGAGAGGGGAAATGGCGGATTTTTGGCACTTTTTGATTGATTTATTGCTTTCTCGGGTTAATTTAGTTTAAATTGTGCTAAATTCAATTTTGGGAGCCATTTTGTTCATAGAT
>JAQGAR010000783.1:0-12145 GCA_034697865.1 Oribatida sp.
TTTAAATTTGTGGTAAAAAATTGTTTGATGTCTGCAATGATTTCGTCTTTTTGTTGTTGTATGTGATAATAATAGGAACGGACATCCCTTTGACTGATCCCTATTAATAAAATAGTTGTCAAAGAATTGTAAGAAAATCAAAAGAATTACCGATTAATGCATTAGTTTTAACAAAACATCGGAATTCCATCGAAGGGTTGATATCAATCCACTTCTTAAGAACCAATTCGTACTCAACTTTTGTGAGGTTTTCGTTGAAATCAGAGCAATGTTTGAAACTTTTAATTAAGAAAAGGGAAAAGTAATTAAAAATTACTCAAATAATATGATTATTTACGGCTGAGTCAAGTCGTGGACAATCCTATCGGAACTTTTAATTAATAGGTAAATCTCTTGCGATTGTCGACATCGAGTACCCGAAGCGCTCATCCATTTTGAGTCCTCACAAGAACTCCAATTGAGTTTTGGAAAAACTGAACCAAAATTTCTGAGAATTTCATTGATTTTGAGCTCCAATTCTGGAAATTCAATATCCGATTCTAAGTCATCCTCTGAGTCGTAATTTTGTTGGTTCCACTCATCGCTCAAGTCATCAGTTCTGCCGTCAAAGACATCGACTTCATTACTATTTGTATTAAGTGCTTAACATATGAGTAAATCGAATTTAATTGTTTTGTTTACCTTTTGGGCAAAACAATGCCATCGGATAACAGGTATTCAATGAAATCGTCGGACAGTTTTATGATTTCACTGACAGAATATTCTTTAAAATTAAGAAAAATGTAAAGTAATCGACGGTTAAATATTACCTCTGAATACTGATATGAGCGAAACGTGGAAACCAATTGGAAAAACTGCAATTAATTACTTGTTTTGACAACATTTTAGTCCAAATCAATAAAAACTGTAACAATTGTTTTGTCAGACAGTGTGTGATATTTGTGAAAAGCAGACGACAATTGCTTTTGTGGTCAATAGAGTGCACTATTTTCTAAACAAGATTTGACTCATTTGTGGTTTGTTTAAAAGGCTCGACATTTAATTCAATTCAGAGTTCAAAATGAGTTTACAAAAATTTTTTGATCAATTAATCGGCTCACAGCCTACACTTCAGTTAAATATGGACCCAAATCTAAATCCATTAACTGATCTTCGATTTACTCTCATTGAAGTGGAGTACTTTCTCCATTGCCTAATAAACTCTAATAGTCCACACATTTCTGCATTCGTACGGCAGTAAGTTAAATTGCAAGATACTATTGTATTTGAGTTCAATCAATTAATGATTACTTTTCAGAGAGCTATTGGCACTCCGCCAATTTCTGATTGGCCAATCGGAATTACTATTCCCGGGGCTGCAGTTTAAACAATTATTGGATGTGTTGTCTCCAAACTCGATTCTCTTATCGTATGCGGCATTTCGTATATCCCTGCCGATTCTGTACCACCAACTACTCTGGACTGAAGCCCTTAATTTTGATGGACAGTAAGTTATGTTTTATTTGACTTTTGGGTGCCAAACAATTTGTGGTGGGCTTTGAATTACAAATAATTATGGGTCTGGTTCGAGGTTGGCGTTAGTATATACTGATTGCTCGGAAGCACCGACTGTTCTGACCTAACCTTTTATCCTAACCTTTTGTTCTAAAATTAACAGGTTGAATGAAGAGACTCGTGCCATTTTGGAGGCGCTCATAAATCAAATCAGACAAATGGCTAACAATAATGAAGAGTTTCTTCAAATTAAAGAAACATTAGAGAAACATAAATCCCATATCAATGAAATTTTTGGACTCAATGGTAACGACGACGAGAATAACGAAGAACTCGTTCCTCAGGTCCCAATCGAAGTTATGCCGGGCCCCGATTCTAGCCCTGATTCAGGGATTCATAACTCTGACGTTCAGTAAAGAGTTCGCAGTCTTTTCATATTTATATCAATTTATTAATGAATAGAGTCCTCAATATTTTATAAATAATTTTCATTGAATTCTTGATCAAAAACACTGTCGCAATATATTTGTAACAAGCTCATTAATGCAAAATATTTACCCTTTTACGCCTCTTATAAGGGACGGTCCTTATAAGTCATCTAATAAAAATTGGTCCTTATAGTACGGTTTATAAGGACCTAGCAACTGGCAACCAAGTGAAATAATATAAGGACTGTTCCAAAAAAGTATTGATAAAACAAATGTATTGATAATTGATTGCTAACACATTGGAAACATTGGTTTTCTTAACTATATACAAGGACCAAACCATATATTAGGATCGGTCCTTATATCTTAATCTATAAACGGGTGGTCCTTATATTACGGTATATAAGGACCATAGCAACGGTCAAAATTGCCGAAAATGGCCAAAACGACTTACAAGGACCGTCCCTTATAAGAGGCGTAAAAGGGTAATTAAATTTAGAATAAAGATTTCACTGAAATGTGTTTTATTGTAATTCCATAAATTAAAGACAAAGAGAGGGTTATCTGTTGTAGGGATGAACATTATTAGCCGCCTTTATGTTAGTTTTGATAGTTGCGGGCGCTTTGCCAGCTGTCGGTCTCGTGGAGGGTGTGGTTTGAGGCACTTGACCCATAGGAGGTCCGACCTTCATTGAAGGGGCCATCGTTTTGAGTCCTTTACCAAAAGTGATGGCCGCTATGAGGGCTGATGTGTCGGTCATAAGCCATGTCTGGCTCTGGTTCTGTCGATTAGTTTCTGTTTCCCACTCATCCCTACTATTCTTTATTAAATCCGTCAAATTATTGACGATTTTGTTGGCAGACGTTAACTGCTTCTGGCTTTGATCTGCAGTCAGATTAGAGACCTTTCCGTTTATGACACTCTCTTTGGCCTCAATTTCGGGCTCGGGTTTAGTCCGCAAATAGTCGGGAACCATATCGTGATTGAAGGACTGTACTCTTTTTTCTGTCAATTTAATTAATTCTTCGTCGATGTCTGGACTTAAGAGTAGAGGAAAGAGTACGCGATTGTGAAGAGGAGGCGTTTTGTCGTTTCTCACGATTTTCATTAAGTTATTGATTTGTGCGGAAAACACGACATAAGAGTCGACGAATTGCGTCCACGAAATCGATTCGTATTCGCTTTCCATCCGCACAATAAACGCTTGCAATGCATTCTTCAGGTCAGACACACGAAGAATCAGTGTCTCCACCACTGCTTCCAATTGTTTCTCTTCTCTGTCCATAATTACTTCAAATCAAAACAATAATTTAGTATAGTTTACTCCTTTTTGTTTATACTTTGTTAGTCTTAAAGTATACTCACAAAAGACGTGACTAAGAGATTTTCTGTAAATAAAAGCCCCTTAAACATAAGTAAATAAGTAATTAAATTTTAAATAATTGGCAGATTTACATCATGGTTTAACTGGGTGTTCATTTTAACTAATCAAATTCAAAACAAATTAAATATTGAAAAATTGTATTTTAGTAAAATTAAAAATTTGAAATAATGAAAATTGTGGCACAAAATAGAGGTTTGACTGTTAAATAATTGGCAAAAAATGCGTATTCAGTGCAACGGAGGGTAGAGTCAGCTGTTATGAAGGTCATTCATCTGATCCTTTAATTTTATTAGTTGTTAATTTACTAATTTAAAGATTACATTAATTTTATTTTAAACTCATGTAATAAAAAGTGATTTTTGGCCAATTGAATTGAATTTGATGGATAAAGTCAAATGAATGAAAGTAGTATTAAATGGCAAATGTTATCCAATCATATGATTTGATAAATAAATAAAAACCAAATGTGAGTAATGTTTTGGTTTCATTTATTGCGATTATTTTTGAAATCAATCCTTAATTATACGATTTTAATATAATTTAATTTTGAAGATTTAATTTCATTCATAAATTTATTACTAGAATTATTGGATGACTTTCCTTAACTTGTTATTAGACAATAGAAAAGAGGGTTTGTTATCCTTTTGGTTAATGACTTTGAAGTTTTCACATAAAAACAAAAGCAATTAAATTGCTTTCAAATGTCTTCAAATATGTGAAGCAAATAGTCTTCAAATAATTGTTTTGCTATCGATTAGACAAAAATGTTATCATTTCATTGCTTTTATTGATTGCATTTATTTTATTTGTCTAACGATTTACAATAATTTTGTTGTGTAGTAAGCAATCGACAGTAGTCTTCAGCAGCGGAGGCCATGGCTTCGGGAGCTTCGTATCAGAGTTTTGCAGAGATCGGGGACGACGCCAATCATGTAATGATTCACGTATTGCCAAGTGATGGGCGCAATGGTATGCGGTCGTGGCAACACTATATCCATGATTTAGATGACTTCTTCAGCAAAGTTTACAAATACCACCAGAAGTCTGGTTTCATGTGTATTGTCGTCAGTCATATCTTAGAATTGATTCAAATTCTATTCATTATATTCTTCACAATATTTTTATTACATTTCATTGATTACGACATACTATTTAAGAACAATAACGTAGAGCAGAACGTAGCCCACAAAGTCACCATCCAAGAAGTGCTCATTGGCTTCAGTCAAGTATCGCTCAGTCCGTTCGAAGTCTATTTATTAGTGTTTGCGACAATCTTCTGGTTCTTTAAACTTTTTAAAGCCATTCATTCAGTGTTTGTGAATCACGCGATTAAAACGTTTTATTCGGAAGCGCTTCACATCACTGACTGCAGTCTATTCACGTGGCAGGACATACAGTCCCGACTAATCCAAGCACAACACGTCTGTCTTTTACAAGATGGACACCTCAATGAATTAGTCATTCATAATCGTCTGCTCCGTCATCACAATTATATGATAGCACTGGTAAACAAAGGGTTGCTTCCAATCCATTATAAGGTTCCACTACTTGGAGAAGTCATTTATCTGACGAAAGGATTGCAATTCAATTTTCAGCTCTTGTTATTCAGAACTTCCTTTTCTTTGTTTGAAAATAATTGGAAACTCAAAGACGAAGTGAAGAGCGCTTCCAATCGAGTGATTTGTGCGGAAAAGTTTGCCCGAAATTGTGTGCTCTTCGCTATAATTAACTTAATATTGTTCCCATTGATAAGCGTTTGGCAGTTCTTATACATAATCTATACGTACGCCGAAGCCGTCAAACGCGACCCATCCATGGCTTTGGGCACAAGAAGTTGGTCTCTTTATTCCAAGTGGTTTTGCAGACATTTCAACGAATTGGATCATCAGCTCAACGAACGACTGAACCGGGGCTATAAAGCGGCCACAAATTACATGAATTCTTTCACTTCATCGATAATGGAAGTGATCGCAAGATTTGTTTCATTCATCGCCGGAACAGTCCTTTCGGTTATTATTATTCTGACCTTTTATGACGAGGATGTAATTACTGTGGAGCACGTGATTACTTTAATGGGCACTTTGGGAGCGCTTATTGCAATGTCGAGAGCTTTCATATCATCTGAAATCCCCTCCCGTTATACTCAAGCAGAACTTAACGCCAAAGTTTTGGAGCACATCCATTATAAACCTCACGGATACGCTCCTTATACCAGTCAGGCCCGACAGGCGATGTCCAGTGTTTTTCAGTATAAAATGATTGGTGTCTTCGAGGAACTCATAAGTCCATTGGCCACACCCTATATTCTATTAAGACATTTGAGACCCCGAGCTCTAGAAATAATAGACTTTTTCCATAACTATACGGTTGAGATAACGGGAACGGGAGATGTTTGCGCCTTTGCGATGATGAATGTCAAAGAACACGGAAATCCCGTTTGGAAACCAAATACTTCGGGTCAACAAAAAGGCATTAAAGTAGAGGAGATATTGACAAGTATTGAACCCCTGTCCACCAGAGCTACAGAAAACGGCAAATTAGAGTTAAGTTTAATTAACTTCAAACTAACGAATCCTAATTGGAATCCAATTAACGAATCGCAACAGAAGTTCATCGAAAATATCAAATCTAACTGTACTTTCAATGAAAGTCAATCGATGGCCAGAAGTGGCCTCAATTCTAGTCTCAATCGAATTAGTTTATGGAACAGTACTAATGCTAATACTCCTCCGCCATCAGACTCCAGTTCTAGTAATAAAGAAGACATCGAAACCGTTGCTTATCGCAATGAAAGAGAAAGACTTTTAAATACTATGTCTAGGAGTGTCACCGAACAGGAAGAAAGGGCGGCCGCTATGTCATTAAGTTCGTTATTTCTGCATCAGTTCGCCTCAAATAGTATATCCAGATCCAGACCCCCAACGGAACAGACAGAATCGCGTCCACTACTCTCTAATATCGATGAAAGTTAAATCTAACCAAACAACTTTTCTCATCGTCTTTGAGGACACTCTTTAATAAAGAATAAAACAATTAGTTCTTAGAATCAAATTTAATTTTTCTTCAAACAAACGACTGATTTAATATAGAAATCATTTACCAAATCATTAGGTAATGAAATTTCAATTTTTAGAACAAATGAAAGCAGAATATGCCCTGGCTCAAACTAATCACAATTCAATGAATTATTGAGAAAAAAGTTAATCGTCAGTATATTATATGTTAATTTGTTTTGAATATAAGTTATATAACGTTAGAATATTTAGTCTAAAAATCATTTGTCAATAATTTGGTATAACTTTGATTTAATTAATTTCCTTATATTTTGATATAATATGTATATAAGAGTTGCTCTCATATAATCTAATAAATGTAAAATTTTTTGCCTTTTCAAAATAGAAAATTCTCTTGATTGTTATGAAAATTCACCATAAGTAATCCAAAATTAAAACCATTTATGTGACGAACAGTGAGCTCTGCTTAACAACTAATTTGCATTGAAATTGCTTTCAATTGGATTTGGTTTCGGTTTTGAGTGTTGAGTGGAAAATAATTGATTTGCATTTGAAAATCGATGCAAAATATTCCTTAAATCATTTGGAGACTCAATGTTTGTACAATCAGTTTATACAATATTTCGTATGATTTAGAAATAGTTATCAAATACAAAGATTGTTGAATAGATTTTAAGGTTTATTTGCTTCTAATTTCTTGTCTCATAAATGATCGCTAAAAGTCTAAAGTTGTGTTAAATCATCGAATCACAAGTTTTTGAGACATGTTTTGGGTGTTTCTTCTCTTTCGTCACAAGTCATCCAAATTCTTAGGAAAGTTTGACATCACTTCGAATAAAGTTTTCTAATAAAACAACTTTTCATACGATTTATGATCACTAATACAAGTCATGAACGAACTAACACTTAATTTAAGCGAATTCAATGATAAACACATGAGTTGTTCACAAAATTCAACCTTTAATTCTATTTGTTTTGTTTAATTCCATTTACATAATACTTCAGAGCAATGCCTCAAAACAATTATCGGACAGCTTTTTAGTTTTTAGTAAATGTACAAGTACAATAACGATAATAACTGCTAAACTTATGTAATATACACATGTATAATTTCCCATCAACATTGATAGTATCTTACACAATTGATAATTTTTTAACTTTATTGACAAATTTTGTTAATATTTAGAGCATTTATTATTAATGACCAGTTGACCATCAGCTCAAATACCTTTATCTTAGAAATAAAATTTGGCTATAAGTTAATGAAAAGTAAGATTTTAATAATTGAATCAAGCACAAATCAATTAAACTGTTTGATCCCCTCTATTATTGAATATTTTGAAATATGAGGCCTAATTGATAAATAAATTCAAATAAGCAATAATCAGGTATACTCTGGTAGTATTTATTATGATGCGGGGAAATATCAAAGACAAAGAAAAGTAGTAATTATGATAATGATTACGATATTCTTAAAAGAATTACTCAATTCATCACAAAATCATTTGAATTCTTGATTTCCAGAAATAGTATTTATTTTCGCAATTGATTGAGATTTTGACAACAGTCCAAAAAGCAAGCCTTGACTCAAAGATGCATGATTAGAGTCGTAAAATTTAGTGTATTCAAAGATTGAGAAATTGGGAATAAATATTTTCAGTAAATTATTTAGCAAGATCGTCAATATTTATGGAATAAGTTACAAATAAAATAAGCAGAAATTGTTTGTTCGATTCCAATCCGTTCTCACTTCAAGAATTGTTTATTTTCTGTTTAATAAACTAACTGATGGTTTACAGTAAACTTTATACCAAAGATCTAAATTGTATTGGTTTAGGATAACTTTGCTTTCAACGAACCAAACACTCTTTTATAAACCCATTTCTTTGGTATCAATTGATTTAATGGATTTCCTCATTAAAAAATTCAATCTAAACACAGAGTTCGTTGACATCTCATTGTTAATAAAATCATAATCGAAATGATTCTCTTTTTGGCGCATATTTCGACAAAAGTTTATTCGAGTAATAAACGAGTGTCGACTGGAGTCGAGTTGAGTCGAACTCAATATTTTAGTGTTTAATCGAATATCAGTGTCAGTACAACTACACTGTAAACCAGTCAAATCTAGTGGAGGACACTTTAAGTACTTCAACATATCCTATAATTCCAATCTGAGAGTGGAGTGGATAAGAATTTTATCATTTTCTTCAAATCAAATGAACTATAATTTTAAAGGTTTTTATATACGAAAAGACGAAATATTTGAGTTTTTGCCAGTCTTTCAACAGTTCGAATCAAATTAACCCAAAATTCACTTTTCTTCAAAAGTTTGTCTTTAGTTTTGAAAGTTTCCAAACCACTGATTTAGTGACACAATGCGAGACTTGGGCCCATTGATCGGTGCTATAGACCAGGGTACATCATCCACTAGATTCCTAGTGTTCGTGGCCAATACTGGGGAACTGGTCACTTATCACCAAATTGAAATTAAAAGATACTTTCCTGAAGAAGGATGGGTAGAACAGGATCCAATCGAATTATACAACTCTGTTTGTGAAACTGTGGACGTAGTCTTTGAAAAACTTAATAATTTAGAAATAAATCCGAATGACATCAAATGTGTTGGACTTACCAACCAAAGAGAATCAGCTGTTGTTTGGGATAAAAATACCGGTATGTCTTACCATGCTCAATTACTAAAGTCTAACTCTCTATTGATTACCGTCAATATTCTTGCAAACCACTAATTTCTTTTATCCTGGAGATTTTTACTTTTATGAGGGTTCAAATTCCAATTTTCACAATTTCGGGAAAAAATAATTTCACGAAGTTTCCTGAGTATTCCTGAGGGCGTGTTTTTGTCATTTCTTGAATTCAGTGAATTTTTTTGCCCTCCTTGTTAACCTGTGCTTTTATATTCAGTTATCAATTTCTGAATTTTCACCATTCGGGCTCAATTATTTTCCCAAATTGCAGACAAAAGTTCTCCCAAAAATAAGGGAAAACAATGAAGTTTGCTGATTTTACAGGGAGGGGGGGGGGTCAAAATTAAGTTCAAAATAGAAGGTATTTGATTAATATCAGGGGTCGACAAAGGGGTTTTTCTGAAAATCCCCCTGAGCCGGAAAAATGATCCAAAATCTCCCCTGAGGTTTGAAAAAATTTAGGCCCAAAACCGATGAGAAACTGGGTGTTCCATTAATTTGGCCGCCGCGCGAAGCACGGCCATTTTCCGCCGTTTTGTCTTTAAATGTCATTAACAAACCAGATTTAAGGTTAATTTAATTTTATTTAGACTAATTAAAGCTGTATCTAACCGAAATTAGAGCAATTAACGGTCAAATAAGGACAAAATAGCGGATTGTCGGTACTTCCGGCCGCCATTTTATCCCCTACCTGATCCCCCTGAGGTCGAGCCGAAAAATACCCCCTGGATCCCCCTTGACAAAATTTTCATTGTCGACTCCTGGTTAATATCTCGATATGAATAAATCGAATCACTTTTGACTATTAAATTGAATATAAAAAGTAAATAGTTTATTAAATTTCAACACATTTTAAAGGTCAACCCCTTTACAACTGCATTGTATGGCTTGACAACCGAACCCATGAAATCGTAGATAATATTCTAGATAATATACCCGGCAGAGACTTGAATTGGTTGAAAAAGAAGACTGGTCTTCCTATATCGACATATTTCACAGCATTTAAACTGAAGTGGTTAATTCATAATGACCACAAAGTTAAAGAAGCCATTAAAAACAACAGCTTATTAGTTGGAACTGTCGACTCTTGGCTTCTATGGAAGCTGACGGGACAGCACAACACAGACGTGACAAATGCGAGTCGAACTCTATTAATGGACATCGAAACCCTGGAATGGGACCAAACGTTATGCCATTTTTTTGACATTCCAATGAAAATTCTGCCAAAAATCAAAGCTTCTTCTGATGATTACGGGACTATTATCACTGGAGCTCTCATTAATAAACCAATTACAGGTCTCTAATCTTTTAATAAGTTCGGCACAAATTCTTTACTTTTAAAATTTGAGGCATTTATTTGAGCTCTGATTCTAATGAATAGTATTTGTCAATAATATTAATTTTATTGAAATCCATATAAGTTTTTAAAGAATTCTTACAATAATAGATCCTAGAATCAACAAATTATTTGGATCTCTAATTAGTTAAATTCGACACATGATTAATAATCTCATTTTATTCTTAATTGTTGAGAGTATATTGAAAATTTGTGATTTGAAGACTTTCCATTGGGAGTGCCACGATGGAACAATTGTCCAATAGTTTTCTCTAACTGTTAGAGTCTAACATATCATAAACTATGCATTTAAGGCTATCTAAACTCTGTTTTTATTTACACTACAGTAGAACAGTTAATAGTGCAGTTAAAGGGCAGTATTTATCATAAGCAGTGATGGGCTCTGGGGCCAATTTAGGGCCAAAGTATTGAGAGTTTATTTATTTTACGGATTAATTGGAAAATCATTCAAATAAAACATAACAACAAATTAGGAGTGAGAATTAATTTATTAGATTCAGGGGGTTTTACATTTTTCTTGAATAATTTGATTAATATTAGGTTTTAATTTATACAGTGTACATAACCTTAAACAATTAGATAAATTAGCTTGAACAATTCTATTTGACTTGGAATTTTTTCGTAATTTTAAATAACTAAAAAGTTGTTCACAATTATATGTTGATGCAAACATACAATTAACTTGATAAAAATTGATTTTAATATTACTATATTGATCAGGGAGATTTATGAAAAATTCAGTTTTGCTCTTATTTAAATAATTAGTTTTTTCAACGATATCATTTTGTAAATTAAATAGCTCATTTTTAATATTTTCAGATAAGTTATCAGAATTGACAGAAAAAGGATTAGCAAAGAGATTAAAATTTATTTTTTCATTTTTAAAATCTGTAAATCTACTATCAAGATCATTTTTAATGTTTATTAATAAATTGACTAATTTAGTATTGTCGAAATTATGTTCTGGGTATTTTTCAGTCAAATTATAACAGTTAGGAAAACTGGAATATATATTTGATTCAATTTCTAGAATATAAAAATTGATCTTGATGAATAAATTTTCAATTTTATTAAACATATCAATTATATGTTTATTTTTACCTTGGAGGCTAATATTAATTATATTGAAATCATTTAATAGATCAACAAGAAAAGCTAAGTTAAATAGCCAAGATTTATTTGATAATTCTAACCTGGTTAAAGTTTTCATTTTCAAGAATTCATCAATATATTCAACTAGGTTGAAAAATCTATTAAGGCATTTCGCTTTACTTAGCCATCTAATTTCAGTATAATAAATTAATCCTGTATATTTACAGTTTTTATTCTTTAAAAATAAATTGAATTCTCTAGATAAACTAGGTCTGTTTTTAAAAATTCCTAAAATTTCTGTAACATTCTCCAAAATTCCATCTAGATTAATTTTTTTTGCAATCAAATTCTCTTGATGAATAATGCAATGGAATTTCCTTATATTTTGATTATTGATCTTATTGTCTTTCAAATAATTAATTAATAAACTAATGAATCCTATTTTAATACCTTGAAAATTTCGATTCAAATCGATTGAAATTATGATTCATAAGTGATATGACTGAAGACAAATAATGTACTTGTTTGTATTAGTTGTATGAGATGATAGTTGTGATCCATTGATGGACAGCCTCTAAATGCCTCTACTCCTTTAATTTATATGATTAGTTGTCAATGGTTTACATTAATTACATTAGGAGTAATCGGGGATCAAAACGCAGCTCTT
>JAQGAR010000784.1:0-12142 GCA_034697865.1 Oribatida sp.
CCTCTATTCAGGTAATTCAGATCACACTTTAAACGTATTTAACAGTTAAGGTATAAAAAAAATATATTTTCCAAATATCATCTAAATATTATCTAAATTTATTCGAATGGGTTTTTTTCAAAACTAACTTGCTCATATGTAATTCGATGGCATGTACTTAAATTCAAAAGTTAAATAGTTTACAATCAAAGTATCAAATATTCTTATTTTTATTCACAATTTGTTTGTTTTTCACATAATTAGAGATTTGATTCCAGTCTTAAGGGTCGGGTATTGTATTGCGTTTGTATTGTATTGGATGTGTTAATGAAAGAGTGAGCGCTCAGAATATTCTGGCGTTTATTCTATTTATTCGGAGGCAAACAATATATTCATTGCAATATTGGTATAAACACGGAGTTATATGTGATGTGAATATTCCCAAAAGATTTGGTTCACATCACAAATGTGTTATCATATGATTGCTATTAAGTATTATATTTCATTGCATTCAATGGACAAAAGGCCAGAATATATGTGTTTACCTGAAACTTGACCTTTTTATCGATTGACTGTTCCTTTAATTTTCTGCCAGTCCTAAGGAAGACGAGGGGCAAACAATAATGTTATTCTATTTAAACGAATTCTTTATTAAAAATGTTAGATTCGGATATAGTTTGAGATTTCAATAGATTTTGGGATCTGTTATTCAATGAGTAGTAATAAAAATCTTGAATTTATTTGTGGAATAATGCGATGATTTTTGTAGTCTTGTATTCAGTTATATTGAAGGCAATCGAAAAGTTATATAAATTTCTTTATATATTTCTCAATGTCATTCCAATGTGTCCGTCCATTCATCCAAATCCCAGTTGTGCAATAAGACCAGTGCTTGAATGGTCTGAGCCTAGAGTTTAGACACTGAGCATATTTGACACATAAATAAAATACAATTTCTGATATGAAAATAGCTGTTTGTGAATGAGAGGACACACATTTCGGTGTGAAGTTTGACTTCTATTTTATTTGTCGACTCCCGAAGAGAACAGAGAAATATAATGGAGAATAAAAGTGCAAAAATGTGTTATATTTGATATTTTGATGAAAAAATGCTAAACAGTATCGTAGACTTGTCGAGTGCTCACTCCAATCGCATGTCAAATATGTTGGACAGAATAGAGTAATATTTGTTTGAAACGTATATAAAATTCAATTTATTCTTTGTGCCAATAAATGACTGATAGGCGCGAGAATTTCGCCCAAATATATGCAGCACTGGCTCTGCAAACACAGTAATAGTCATATTATTCATCCCATTATTGGCCAGACCTCAAAGTATCCAAATGTAAATCGTTTTGAGTCATACTACACTATTGTTTTTAGAAGTATCGGTTTCACAATTATCAAGGGAATTCACTAGAACCAAGTATCATTTGACATTTTTCCTGCAATTAATTCGCTAGTTATTTCTTGTTATTATCAAGGTCTCATCAATGACGAACATGGTAATTGATATTCATTTCAAATTGATTTGAAATAATAAAAATATTTTAAAGAAATGATATGTGAAAAAATAAAAGAGCTTTTCGTGAGTTTGCATCAAAGACTGGACTGTAAGGTATAGGCCTTGCATTTGGCGATCAATGCCAGTCATCCTGAACTGATGCCCACTGCTCTCCACTGTGGCTCTAAATGCGAGCTATGGATATATTCTGTGTGAGTTAGTAGTGGGAGCAGATGGACGTCACATTAGTTGCAGGCCAGACACCAGTCTTTCATTTAGGTTTTACTCTCATATATTTTCATCAGAGTTGTGCAAGAGTAACAAAAATGGACAGTTTTCCAATTATCTCTATGTATGTTCCTGATACTTTTTTTGTTATCATATAAATAAAATAAATGAACATTCACTCAATAGTAAATGAAAATATGTAAATGTGTTGTCTTGATGACATTTTTTCAATAGTTTAAAATATGATAGATGAAAAATTTTATTATATAAATATTAAATTACTTTGTTCTTTAATGGCGAATTTAGATTAATAGTGGAGCTGATAGTGAGCCCTCATTTCTGCTGAATTTAAAACGGTTTTGTTCTGTGTTTTGATGAAAATAGTTTCTTGTGATTCGTTATTTGGAGTGTTTTCTTGAAAATTAATTCTCTGATTTGATTGCTTTTGTTATGAATTGTGATTAAATGTGTTTACAACACATTATAATCAAAGTCAGAATGAAATAATCAAATAAGAGAACTGAATAATTATATATTACTCTGGAAAATCTTTATCCATAGAGTGAATAGTCATTGTGAAAGCCTGAATAAACTGATCTGTCAACTTTATATTATGCGGATACAATATTGTTAGAGTTAACGCCTATTCCCTGTTTGTATGTATTGCTAAAAATGAACTAATGGTCTAAATATCAAACACAGGCCCAAAAAACAGAATAACATTTCTCGAGTCCATAGTTGTATCATCTCATCAATGATTGACCGCAATATACAGTCATATATATTATTGTATAACTTATAACCCTGGACTATAGTAAAGGGATTACGCTTTTTATTGAATGACCCGAATATATGGTTTGCATTGTAATACTCTTCTGGCAGTCTTTGCCGATCATTACTATTCCTCAATCTGTGGCATACGTTTATAGCATTGATGATTATGCTTTGCTCAACTCTCTGTGGCTGTGCTCAGTCCGAATGGAAAACCATACGATTTATGACAGGACAAAGATTATTCTTACACAGGATATGAAAGGCAATATTTTTACGTTAGATCATTGATTGCAGGCACTAATCCCAGCGCTATGTTTCCCAGTCAAAAACTGCTCTGTTTATTCATTTCAACTCATATTCATTATTCAAAGTTGTCTTTTGCCGGAAAAATGTGCTCTCTTCTTTATTGCATAAAATGACATAAAATTATAGAAAAACAAGTATTTTATTTATATATTTGGTCACACATTTAATTAGGAGTTCTTTTTTATAAAATGATTGGTTTTCACAAATACATGACTTATCTATGATTTAAATTAAATATCGAATTCATTATGAATTTCTCTTAGAAATAAGTTTAGCGCACAAAATATTTATCGATCAAAGAATCGATGCATTCATTGCTTCAATCATTCATTCATTCGATTCAAATGATTATATCTTTTGGCAGACAATCTCTTTGAAGAATAGATTTTGTCTCATATATTATAAGCGCTTGAGTTCATCATAATTGAAGTGGTCCTCAGACTAGACTCTAGTCGAGCGCCAGCACTGAATATTGCTATTCTTAGCTGACCAAACCTCAGGTCAATATAACCATTTTGACTGCGAATTAATGATTCTCCACATTCTAAAGAGTGTGCGATTGTATACCATTTTTTATGTTCACTTTCCTCACAATTATTCTGTTCTGAATTGAATTCTATATTCAAAAACTCGGAGATTTCTGAATAGGAATCGAAGGCCAGAATCGCTTCTTTAGATTTGTTGATCGCTTTGTTTCTGAAGGCCGACGATATCGAGCAGTAAGTGATCTCTGGATAACAAATTCTCGTTCGGGCGGAAGCCATCACTTGGTTTATGTGGTCCTTAAGCGGAGAAAAACACAAACAATAAAATCAAACAAATGTTAGCCAACAGAACGCCTTCACTATTATATCAATTATTATTATATCAATTATATCGTCAGAAGACGACAATCAGAAGCGAACACAAGAAATTGTGTAACAAAAAAGTGATGACAAACACTACAAACAAAACAACAGAAAACAGAAAAAAAGAGCAAAATTTCTCACGTATTGTATATTATTGTTTCCATTCTTCTCCTTCAATGACTTGATCTCTGATTTAAGTCTCAGTATTTCAGATTTAAGTTCAAACATCTCTTCTGCCAGAGTTGTGTTCAATAGTTTTAAACTATTAACACAATTATGATTGGATTCAATCCGTTCAATACCACAATCAGAACATTTTCTGTTGGCATTGAATTGACAATTGTCTTCGTGAGCCGTCATTGACGATAAGTCTGACACTCTCTGACAGCCATTACTATGAAACAAGCAATGGATCCGGAGTTTGGCCAATAGATTTAATACTAATCTTTGCGGATCATATAATTGTGAGGCAGTTAATCGGTGTCTGTCATTAGGACATGACTTTTGACTGTTCAGCCATTCGCTAATACATCGATAACAGTATGTCTGTCGACAACAGGGAACTACTGTCGGCTCTTTTAGTATAGCCAAACATATACCACACGTGAGCTCTTCCTCTTCTGATTGAGTCAATCCGACGAACCGAGACTTATCGTAACCAGGCATTGAAATTAACACTTGTATGAACTTGATCAAACCAAACAATTAACACGTCTGTCCAACACTAATATGTCTTAACCCTAAGTTTTAATTTATATGACTTTCTATTTATTTACTCTACAAACAAATGGTATCACATTTGGAGAGCGGTTCTAAACTCGATATTTCCCACAATTTCTAAACCTATTCCATATCCAAATTGACTGATAATTTGAACATTTGAGCATACAATTTGAACATACAACTTTGGCTTAGATAACAATATCGCTTTCGACAAAATAAAAATCATTCAAAATAGAGGAAATAACCGATGAAATTATTAAACTATTTTCCACTCATTTATCACATGAATTACTATTCCGCCAAAAGTTGAAAAATTTATAATTTATTTCTAAAAATTACAGACAATTGAAAATTATTTAACACTGGATTTGATTTGAGTCTTCCTAAAGGAAAAACCTTTCTTATATTAGAAAATCATTTGAATTACAGTAGTTGTTATTTTTAATGATATAAATGTTAGGATCCTCTTAATTTAGTAAATTATCTTACATATGATTATCAAATCAACTTATCACGTGATTTATTATGTAAAACCTACATGTTATCATGCTTCTTATGGTATATCACACCACTCTCTCATACCATATGAGGGTTAATAAACTGATATAGACGTTAAGACAAATTTTTCATAACATTTTTCTCTGGCTGAGCCTTACGTATGTCTCTCTGACGTAAGACTCGGCAAATGATATCTTCATTCAATTATTAGTATTAATAACTTTTTATGTCTTCCTTTTGATGATTCAAATGAATCGAAGTTTTGATGTAAAAGACTCGAAATTTTGCACTTTAAAGTAATTGAAGATTTATTTAATATTTGGATCTTGTGTTTAATGGGAGGGAATGTGTTTTCAGTCGAAGGCATAAAACTTAATACATATTATATTTTCATTGAAATGTTGTTAATAACAACATAATTGTTGTAATAATAATGAGAATATTATATTTTACTATTAATGAAATACATATTGCATTAGGTTTTGTTTAGTAGATTTCATTCTGTGTTGTTATCAGAATTTGTAGCATTGGGTGAATCCCTTGGAGACAATAGATATGATGATTATTATAATAACTATATATATAGTAATAATATTAATAGTAATAGAGAGGAAAATTGTGTATTCCATCCCAATTGATGTTAGTGTACATCCATTTACTTATATTATACACAATTTTTGTTTCTCGTATTAGTACTGATGGACAGCATTGGAGTGTTTTTATGTGTTCTCTCCTCAAAAGGCATTAATATTAGTATTTTATGGCGAATTGAGAATCTATTATACATTAATGATATTTAATAATATTAACATCTATTTAACCATACATTTGACCTCATATTCTGTTTTATCAGAAAGAATAGCATTCACGCAATAATCTAATTTTGGTGAAAGTCAAGTCATTGGGATTGACCCCAACTTCATTAATATATTGTTTTTAGACTCTCCTTTTCATAATCTGGTTAATAATTGTGATAAATTAGAATAAATGTCAAACGCCTGTCAAACAACGCCTTAAAAGCATTGAATCTCGTAGTCAAACCTAAAATCAGTAATTTATGCAAAGAATGTAATGTTTAAACAAACACTAATTTAATTAAGAAATAGCTTATAATAGGATCTAGATCATTATATCTAGACTAAGTATGAAAAAACCCCAGATTCAATAATTTAATTTAAATAAAATGAAGCGAAAAAGATATCAATTGATGTCTCTGTGATTCTGTCCACAGAACTAAAAGTGTTCCACAGATGGAGTGCTTGACTTGATTTCTATGATATCGAATTTGCAAAGTTTGCTAAAATCGGGATAAATTTATCTCTCTTATGTTTTATTCAACATTGAATTAGATTGTGTTCCCTCACTATTAAGACATTGTAATGAAACGTCCATTTACATATTTAATTAATATATTTACATAATTATTAATTTCTGAGTTTCAAATTTAATATTAATCATTTAACTAAGGTAATAATAATTTTCGTGCTCAGTTATCTTCCAAATTGAATGGCCTAATATTTATGAATTATTTGTTTGAAATATGCAAATATATTGACGATTGAGTGTTCACTAAATATTCAACAAAACCATGGTAAATATCTGATAAAGATCACTCGAAGGAAAGCGCCATTAATTTACAGAATCTAAGAAATTGTGGCCAAAAGAAAAGGATCGGAGGAAGTCATTTGATTGAATGGACAGAAAGTTGAAAACATGAGTTCGTAAAAATTAGTGTCTATGAGAAGTGGACCACTTTATTACAATACTGAACACAGAATACTATTAAAGTTACCAAACATTAACTATTATATAACACTATCTTCTGTTGTCAGCTGAATTATGGCTGTCTTTTCACAAACGCACAGCACAACAGTATAGTACAGCCTCACTGAATGTCTGAGACAGTCAGTGGGCTCTAAATTTTTCTTCATTAACGACTAAATTATAATCGCGATCATTGGACTGAACACAACTGAAGAAGCAATTGTAGGACAAGTTTTTTGATAATACATTATTTGATAGCTTTGTGTTTCAGTTGAGTTCAGTCTCCATACAAATGATTTGTATCGCATTTCGATAATAAGAACCAACTCTTCTTCTCTTGAACTTCCGTTTTTGTCATATCAATGAAGTGTTAGTCCCCTCTCTGTCACAATGTGTCTTTTGGCTCAATGTCTGTGTTTGTGTGTATGTCCTCCAGTCGTCCACTTTTGCCTAATGCCTGAGTGGCCAAACATTAATTTGATGTTAAAAACAATGACAAATGTTGTCGATTGCACTCATATTTCTAATTCTATATAACTATTTGTAAGTTTCAAACCGACAAAAGGGATAACGAATTAATAAATAGAGTTTTCACTAATAGAGTGAAAATAAAAATGACATTATCTCTAATTAATAGTATTTTATAGCTATTGTGCGCTTTTAATACGAATTAATAGTGAAAACTGTATTTCAATTGAATTGGATATCACTCCCAATGAAATGAAAAGTAAGCAATACTTTTAAATGATATACTGTATTAATATCACAAACATGTATACAAAGGTCTGCTCCATATCTCAATCATTTGATTGCGTGCTATCAAAATATTATGCATTTAGAGAACAATTATACGCATATTATTCATATTGGAGTTATTACTTATGGCTTATTATATTAGAAAAGTATTCACACAATATATTAGTGTTGAAATAAATTCAATATTTGCTTCTGTCTTCTTGTAAAGGCAAGAGGCCATGGCATAGGGTTTGATGCTGTGCTGAGCACACAAACAACTGTTGATTCCGTTATGCATGCGTTCACTTCATTCATATTTATGCTCGACTGACATGCGATCACTTTTTATACATTTATATATTGTCTTACTTTTGAATTTGTGTGTTCTTTAACTGTCTGTTCTCCCTTTCCTTCTTCTCTATCTTTGTCGGTGTTCTGACTGTTTTTGTCGAAATAATTTGTGCCACCGATTGATAATATGCAACGATTGTGGCTCTTATTTCTTAGACTCACATAATGTGTGCCTTCTCTCAGTCGACTCTCACTCTTCCAAAACATTATTCACATTATTCTGAAAACTACACTAATGTTGAGTTAAGGCTTTACTACCAATGCCGGAGTCTGACCATAATTATTATAATCAAACGGTGACGCTTTTCGCACATCCACTACTTTACTTATGCTTACCATTTACTTAGGCAACACTACTGAGCGCTTCAAGTGCCAGTTCTGGCCTTTGATTGCCTGTAAGTTAGCACTCGAACAACATTTGCAATTCTCTTATAATTTTTCTCTTCTTTTCAATAGAGTATACCTTAAGCTTACATTCGATGTGTATTTATCTGACGGACAAAACTTGATTTACTCTCAAATACTAATTTATGTTCAATTTTTTTTCTTCGACAATATGTCGGCTCAAATGAAACACCGAATTCATTGAACCAAATCTGTAGTAATTTTTTACGAAAAGGAATCCCAAAATATTCTCTCATTTAAATCATTCATATTTTTTGCAATTATTACTCATTTGTCTTAACGAACAAAAAAATCAAAGTATATTTTAATTATAATCAATGCATTCATTCTTTGAAAGTGATTTGAAATCATTGGAGTAATCGATTCAAACTCTTAATTGATTTGTTTGATTGTATGCACACGTCTTTTGATTATTTCAATGGCAAACAAAGAAAATGTCATTTCTTTTCCAAATTGTTTGTTCAATTTGTCTAAAATCAAGTCTTCGTTTTTTACTTGAATTTTATGCTTCAAAAGCCAAATGAATTTTTTGAATGTGGAAGAAAAAAGTTTCCTTTCTTCTTTTAGAGCTCTATGATAATTGAGTGTTGAAATTGATTCCATTATATAACACAAGATTTTGTTGATACAGTGGTCCGACAATCATTCTTAACATTCAATAGTATTTCTAATTTTCAAGGTTTGCATCGGTAATGATCCTCCGCTAATGTTCCCCAAACTTTCATTCGGGTCTAAAACGTTGATATAAACAAAAGAAATACAAATCTCACAATTCTTTGATTTTCTGAAAGAATAATAAATTTTCTGAGTATTTTCAACGTTTATAAGACCAACTAAAATCCAATTCTCAATAATTTAATTGTAAACTTGATGGATATTTCTTTTTTGACAATATTTGGATTTTATTTCATTTAATTTTTAAAATTAAAGAAAATCAATGTATGAGAGAGAAGGAGAGAACAGTAACTGTTGTGGACATCTTTTGAAGTTTTTTAATATTTGAGAGAAAATATTAGAAATTTTGAATTCACAAAAAGAGTCTTAAGAGTCAATATTAGAGGAAAATTGCTCTTTTTCTCTCAATTCAGTGAAAACATGAATTTTTCTGTTAACCGAGATATTCACATAACATATTACTAGTCCTTAGGCTATAATACTATGACATGTAGTGCATCAGCACTGGCTATACCTAACTTGAAGAATAAGAACTTTATTTTTGGACCAAAGCATAAATGGTTTACTTTCTTAGTATGGAAACTGCATTCGTTTCCATTTGAAGAAAATAATTTTTGTCCATTTTTTGCTTTGGTAAGAATCACAAAAATACTTTTAGACATTCAGACAGTGGAGAGCTTTAGCTCTAAGCAAATAACGACATCGACTGTCAATTGTTTTCACTGAATATTTCTTTTTCTCCACTATTTGTATAGTAATACAGAATTTTAAGCATAAATATGTCCGTAGAATAAGAGCAATACATGTCATCCACCAAATTCTTGTTCTCACTTTTTGCAAACACAATTGAATCAACTAGTACAGTCCAACCTATTTTCATCAATTCAATCAGTTTCAATTTCAAATATTGCGGAACTATTGATTTATTGGATGATTTTCAAAGTAAAAATAGTCCAGGTTCAATATAAAATTCTGAAGAAATGTTCGATTGAGCTAGACAAGAAATGATAGTGGCTATCATGGTAAATGTCTTATAGTGTTGAATGTCATTTACAATTTCCATATAATTTGTATGATTTGTATGTCTCGCAAATCACTATACCATTCACTTTACAGAATAGTAGAGAACGAATCAGAAAACTAACATTTCGAGCGCCGGCTTTTGGACGCATGTGTTGACTATACGTCATCGCGTCCTATGAAATGTGCGATCACTAAATGAGTGCATCACTTCTTCCTCCGACTTTAGATGTATTTGTGAACTCATAGTCAACGGATCGGCTTTTGTGGCCATTAAGTATGTTCTTCAGTCACCAAAAGTGTTTGTTTTGTTATTTGTTTGATTTATGCAATTTTTTGACAAAAGATGTTTAACTTTAAAAACTGTCTCAACTTTAAACCACTTTGAATCAAACTTTTGAACTAAACTTGGAATCCCTTTTCTTCCGACCCGTGAGTAACATTTGGTTGAAACTTTTCAAATATTGTTGAGCTTAAACTAATTATATTCTTTTTGTATTATTAATTAATCAATTTGTCTAGATAGATCAATTTCTTATTATTTTTGACAGTTCGATGTTTCAATTTATAACATAAAATAATTGTCTAACTTTTAACTAAAACTTCTTTTGATACTAATGAGAAATCACCCAGTCAATTGTGATATTTTCAATTATTAGCACTTTAATTATGATTCAATTTTTCTATTTCCAAAAAGAAATAAGTAATTGTGTCTCAAAATCGATGAAAACTTGATTCACAACTTTTATATGATTTTTAGAATTAATTGGATATCGAATAAAAAAATTACATTTGATGTAAAAAAGAGTTTATATGTTTGATCGGGAATAGCAACCAAGGGGTTGGTCCAAGTTTAACAACTATAAGATGTATAGCGATATAAAATATTCTTTGAGTTGTAATTCAAAAATCATATATTGATATATAAAAAGTCTGTATTTTCATTCTAGTTGTTGTTCCAGTGCTGACAGTGCGATGCATTTCCCAAAGCGCTCTCTCTCTCTCTCTCTCTCTCTCTCTCTCTCTCTCTCTCTCTCTCTCTCTCTCATATACTTTTTGTGATAACTTGATGTCCGAATATTTTATTCAAAGACAATATTTTTCATACCTCAAAGGCCTAACAGTCAGAGCAAATACAAGTGCTGACACTACCAGTGCTTTGTTGAGAGCGCAGACGGCAAAGTGGCATTAACTTTATATAATGTAAATTTATGTTTTGAGAAAGAATTTTTTAGTCGTCAGTATTCCTTTATTTTTTGAGACACCTTTACTCCGATATTTCATATGAAAGTGACTGAAAATTTGATTTTTCATTTTTGGCAAATAAAATGCTGAACAGAATAGCCATCGCATACATAGTAATCAAAATGCATTTGATTTCAGTGTTGGACCCAAATCGCAATGTATTTTCATTTCTTCTCCACTAAAGCTCTGTTTTATTTTATTTTCATATATTTTTATAAATTTTATTTCAACTTTTGCTGTGTATTGGATATACAGTTATTTCACTTATAGTTCTAAACGTATGCAATAATATCTCCTTTTTATGAAAGAATTTATTCTATTTTATTCACCAGAAAAGAGAATATAAGAGCTTTTATTAGAATTTATTTCCTGTCCATTCATATCAATTCCTAAATATTGCAAAACCCACTGAAAAAGTTTTTATTCCGTGAGTCACTTGTTTTATTATAGAACAGATATCTCATTATTTAAATCTAACTGTTTTCAATCTAGTAAGAATATTTTCGAAATTTGTAATCCCCTTGAATTTCACTGATTAAAATGACATTTTTAAGGTAACATTAAGTCAAGTTAAAATAACATTTACCAAGTTTCATCTTCATAAAAAATGGTCATTCATCGATAGATAAATTCTAATTTATTGAGTTATTTACATTTATCATAATAACCATTGAAATATAAAATAATGGCCAATCAAATGCTAAAAATCCCCAATTATATTATTTTATATATAAATAGTCTATTCTTTATCTAAATGTTTAGTTTCATAGAAGTCATAGAAAATATCGATTGTTTGTACAAAAGAGACGCCAAAAGTATAATAATTTAGGGAAATTGCAATCAATATCGAGAAAAACAAAATTTATTCCAATTTTATAAGTTTTATACATTTCAATAAGAAATCCAATATTAGATGGTTAGGCATATATTGGCGAAGGGAATGGTGTGCATCTCATTTTCGAAGCACATGCAATACCACATGCAATGCCCGCCACAACTGTTTTGCTTATTATATACATTTCCTTCGTATTTCATATATGGACTTAAATTTGCTTCTGATTTCTGCTCTCTCTCTCTCTCTCTCTCT
>JAQGAR010000785.1:0-12139 GCA_034697865.1 Oribatida sp.
CATTTTGTCAGTAGAAACTTTCTAGAAATATTTCTCGAGAAACTTTCTAAGAAACTTTCTTTTGAGCAACCCTACATTCAGCGCTTCATTAAAAGTTGATTCGCAATGCTTTGAGTCTGTCTTTGATATCGATTTAATTATTCTTATAATTTTCTGTTTGCGTTTTGTTTTCATGAGAATCGCAGACAATACGGAATTAGTTAATCAACTCTCTCTCTCTCTCTCTCTCTCTCTCTCTCTCTCTCTCTCTCTCTCTCTCTCTCTCTCTCTCTCTCAATAATATAAATAACCTTGGTTGCAGTGTTTGTGAATTAGAACATAAAAAGAAAAATTTGGGTCAAAAAAAATATCCAACCATTCGTTGAATATTAATTAAATGATAATCGATTGGGCATCGGTTCTAATTTTGAAAGACTTAATTGTTCTTGATCATTCGATTTAATCGTTAGCTTGGTTCTGCTCCTAATTTATTTATATATTATCAATAAGATTAACTCAAATAGCCTTTCTCCTTGATATCTCAAATAAATTGATAAATAATTTCAAATGAAACCGAAAATTTTAATCAAAGACCGGATCTTTTTAATGGTTTATATTATATTATATATAAATTATATAAATTGTATTTTAGATAAGATATAAATGAAAGCAACTCATGGTATTCGACCGCAGTTTGCTCTCACTAAGCAGAATAAATTCAAGAGAGCAGGGTTATTTTGAAACCTCTCGAAAAATTTCTAAAACTTCAAGAAAAGACAGAAATTTGAAATTTAATAAAACTAATGATCTCTTTATTCAGATATGAACTTCATTTATCAAAGAATAATGTTTCATTGCTTCAAAACCTTGGAGAAATGTGATTTATTCAATTAATTTAAGTTAGAGATCCCCAAGAGTGATCAGTCCCGTTGGCCAATTCCCTGTCGGACAAAAGAGAGTCCATTTCCCAGAGAATGTATATTGGTAATCACTTAGTAATTTAGAAACCATCAGACTTGGACATTCCTGATTTAAGTTATGATTTAAATTTCAAACATTATGACAAGAATTTTTGCGAATTCCAAACAAAAAGTTAGATTTAAGCAAAATGTGCAGAATTTCGAAAATTCATATAAATTTTAATGAAATTGCATTTGAAATACGTTTTGTCGAAAATGGCAATTAAGCAAAATTCTTGCGATGTTTTTATTGGGAATTTTATTGCTTTATTCGAGCCGTTCGTCAACTTATGTCTTAACACATAATAAAAATCGAATCGACTTACGAGGATAGCTCTTTACCCGAAGCTCTGGAATAGCTGTGCATTGTGAACAGCACAAAACATACCAGTCCCTATTTAATCTATTATTGTCAGCCATTCAATTGAATGACTCATTTTCTTATAAGAGAATTAGAGCTCTTTTGTTAGCAAACAATTGCGAGCAAAGAATGACAATAGGATTGTCTCTGATTTACATATTGAATATCAACCGAATATTTACCGCTTTTACTCAATGGTAACTTACAACCAATAATTGATATTTGGATAAACCTTTCACAGAATTTTGCTTAGTTAAGCACCAAAATGTGCAAGTTTAAAAGATTTATATCCTCAATAATCCTAAGGAAATGTCGAAATTCTTTGGAAAACATCAGGAATTTATTTTAGTGGAGTTTTATGGACATTAACGGGACATCCATTCCCTCCATTATATTTTAAGGGTTTGTCGAGCTTTCAAGTTTTGTTTAACTGAAAACAAATATAATTAAAGATATTATCATTTTGTATGAAAAATATTAGGACTGTTTAGCACAGAATAAACGGTTTGTTTGGTTGGAAACCGGCATAAATGCAAATTGTGTTCATATGAGTTATTGCTGCGAAATAATCTCTTGAATATTCTGTAATTCATAGGACGGCATATGTCGGACAAGGTTGGAGTGGAATCGGTTAATAGGGTTTAAACATATGATTGTTTACCAATGCTTTTGGGTTGGTTTGGGTGGGGTTCGCATATGTCGAGTCTCGACTCTTATATTCTTTTATCTAAACTCTTGTATGCAATGTATGCCTGCATTGACCCAAACGTTATTATTACACAAAATAACTAAAACCGTTTTCATGCGATTTGACATACATTTAGATTTCATTTTATAAATTAAACTCAAGTGCACTACAATTCGCTATAAAAAGAGCTCATCCTTAAGGCCTCTAATTTAAGGAAAATCCCTTTTGGTCTTTACTTCACGTCATTCTAAAAATAAGGACAACTTATATAAGCCTTTAGTTATTAAATATAGAAAAAGGACTAAGGACAAAATTCACTTTCTTCTTGTAACTAAACTTAAGCCTACAATTATTTATAGTCATAATTAGATTATTAGTAACTTCAGGGATAATTAAATAAAATTTTTGAAGAGTTCTAGGTGGATTTTAAACTTAGAATGCCATACCATAAAAGATCCCTGAATAAGCCTACTCACTTTCATTCCTCCCTCTCCCTCTCTATGTATTAAATTCTTATGTGTTGTGAAGTCATGTCTGCATTTCTATTGTGTGTCATATTCTTTGTATTCAATTTCAAAATACTTTTTAAATCGCATTTTTCGCCTAAATTTTATAAAAATATTAACAAAAAGGAGTTTTTTTCAAAGAGTAGATAAAAATTTAGTGCAAATTTGATGGCAATTTGTATGTATAGGGACTCCATTATGGCTTTTGTTACACATCGCTCCCATCAAAAACGAAAAAGATATCGTGGTTCTCTTTTTGCTCACATTTCGCGACATAACTGCACTAAAACAGCCCATAGAAGAGGACGCGGCCAAAGGTCTGAGCAAATTCGCACGACTGGCCCGATCGGTGACCAGAAGCAGGTCTGTGTTAGCGCAACAGTTCTCATCACACCTTCCAATCATCAGATCCGAAACCACCAAACAGTCAAGTCTTGGACACGTAAGTCCTCTGCCTTTCCTTTTGCGTACTTTTTTGGTTTCTGTTTCTAATCAACTTTTCTTCAATTGAATGGAAAAAATCCATTAAATACTAAAGTCTTTTATCAACGTTTAAATCTAAATCACATCCGAGAAAAACATTTGTCTCTAAAGTCTGTCAAAATAGAAATCGGTTTAAGACTAGTCTCCAGAAGTGAACTAAATTCTGATCAAAATAATACAAAAACGTCTTAATGTGTAACACTTTACGAATCAATATTGCGTTCAGGGATTTACTCTCATATATGAGACGCACCAGAGATGGCCAATCGCTCAGAATAACCGCAATCATACAATACAAATAGTCACTGAATTCATCAAATTTTATGTACAAAACTATTTTCAATTTATATTATTTAAGAATTAATTATTTAATTTTATTTTTAATTAAAGTTTAATTAAGGAATGCACACAATTGTTTAGTTGAGTAAACTCCTAAATTAAGTAAATAATAACCCAGAATCATTTAAAACTGTAAGACTGGCTTACATACGGTAGGGTAGACCGATTTTTCTGATGCTTTGGTCAACTCTGGTATATATGCTGAGCATTAGTATCCTTATTATTGTAACGATTTTTATTGCTATTGTGTTATTGGATTTCATTTATGAAGAGAAATAGTCAGACACTAAGACGGACAGGGAATGGGGGAATACACAATTTATTCGAGCATTTGTTTGAGTTAAGTGACAAAATCTAATTAAAAGTTTCAATTAAATTGAATTAAGAGACAGATTAGATGTTTTCATATAAGAAATGGAAACACAAAAGAATAACATTTAGCCTGAGCTTGAGCATTTAGTCCTCTGAATTCTAGATGTAATTAATTTTATTGCAGTTTTCTATAACTGAAGAATATTTTGCTTTTTCCAAAAGATATTTCTCTCAGGTATTCAAATGTCTTGAATTCAATTTCATTGCGTTTTACGGATTTTTCATCAATTTTTTATTTGTTTTTCTCATCCATTTGTTTATATGTTTTGATTTATTATCATTTCTACACTCCATTCGATTCCATAGAGGGATAATATGAAACTCAATTTATCAAGTTTATCATGGCAAACTGGCAAAGAGACACTTGTATTACATGTGTATTGGAAAGAGGACTGAATGAGACCTGAAATGAACAAATGAAGACATATTTTGATTGCTTAACGCAATTAGTTTAATATTAGTCGAAAGGATTTTAAGACAAAAGTATTATTACATTCGAAAAGATAGAGAGAAAGGACTTGAGATATAAATATAATTAATTAGAGACAAAGTATAGCGACTTAAGGGCCAAACCGACCACTAGTTTAGATATCTTTGCGCTTAATTTGCTTTTACTTTTATGGCTCAACTCATTCTTGTATTTCATCGAAGTGTACAACTCCTTGATGTGCATTTAGGAGTACCCTCTTTACACTCATTTATTGTCATCACTTATTTGTTGATCATTTCGCTCAGAATATAATTGTTTTGATATACAATTGATTGGTTTGTCCGCGAAGTGACAGATCTCGTCAGCTTTAATTGACATTGCTCAATCGATTAAACAGTTGATTGATTAGCTTGTTAAAGTGATTTTAAATGAGTAGTAAGATCAATTATCAGAAAAACGATGAAATACGGTACGGTTTTTGCTGCCGGTGCTGTTAATACTGTTCTTAATTCTGCCACAAGCGGTGAAGTCTGACTCTGGTCTGATATATCGTTACAGTTAATGAGCCTGAATGCAGATGTTCTGCCTCAATATCGTCAGGAAGCGCCGAAGACACCGCCACATATACTCCTACACTATTGCGCATTCAAAGCTATCTGGTAGGTGCCCACCTTGCTCATTCCCTCTCCGCTCAAATGACAATCAATTCTCTTTCTTTTTGCTTTCGTTTAATCCTTTTGTGAAAATTAATGAATTAATCGGAAGGAGTATTGAATTTTGATCTGGACTTACAGGGATTGGGTTATTCTGTGCTTAACGTTCTACACTGCCATAATGGTACCATACAATGTTGCTTTCAAGAATAAAACGTCTGAAGACGTCACTCTTCTGGTGCTCGACAGGTAATGATCCCAGTGTTATGACAATGGCTCACACTATGGCTCAGAGCCTTATCAATCAATTCTGTCCTAATATTGGCAATTATTGTTATTAACGACAAAATTAGAGATAAAATAAGCTCTGAATAACACAATAGAAGGACAGGCATTGTATTGCCACTGATGGCCACACTTAATAGTTATAGTTCGTGGAAAAGCATCTCAATCTTAATTTAAAATTTAACTGGTACATTCTAAATGAGCCCTACAAACAATAAAGTCTAGCCATCGGTTGTATTCACTCTAAGAAACATATTTTAATAACTGTTTGTTATCCAATTTGTGTCAACAGTATAGTAGATGTGATATTCTTTATCGATATTGTGCTCAACTTTCACACAACATTTGTCGGGCCGGGAGGAGAGGTAGTCTCAGATCCGAAGATAATTAGAATGAATTACTTGAGGAGTTGGTTCATAATTGATTTGTTGTCGTGCCTCCCTTATGATATCTTCAATGCCTTTGACCACACAGAAGATGTGAGTCCAATATTTATCACTGCGGATTTGGCCAAGATCATTTTTATGACAGAAATAGGACCAATGTAAAACCAATCAGAAATTACACCTCAAAACTTTCATAGTTTAAAATCTTATCAACAATGATAGTAGAAGCACAAGTAGTTCTGTTCTATCAGTCCTACCTGTCTTATAAATTTATTGATTATCTTGAATGGTGTCCTAGAACATGCTTGGTCATTTCTGCGAATGGTTCCAAAAGAAATTTGATTGCTTACAAAATTGATGTTTGATTGTTTATTCGCAGCAAGGCATCGGTAGCTTATTCAGTGCTTTAAAGGTTGTGCGTCTTCTCAGACTGGGAAGAGTGGTTAGAAAACTTGATCGATATCTAGAATACGGTAAGCATTCAATTGAAGCCGAGAAGAATTTGAGGAGAAATTGAATTTCTTTCACTTTGAATAACCTTTGAATATATCAAAACTTATTCACTGTATTGACATTGGATTCAAAAATGCAATAAAACTCAGAGAAAATCATTTAATATTTATATACATATATATGGAGACAAACATTATATGAGATTACTCTCGGATTATTAAACTCTAATGTTATGAAACTTATTACTCTTTTTCCTATTTTTAAACAAAATATATTTTTCAAAAATAAATCAAAAATGTCATTGAATTTCACCAAAAATATGTTTATATATTGAATTCTAACTCAAATATTGTTTTGAATTTTTGAAACTGTTCTAGGTGCTGCTATGCTCATCCTTTTGCTATGTTTTTATATGCTGGTGGCCCACTGGTTGGCCTGCATTTGGTACAGCATAGGGCGCAGTGATTCCGAAAATTACCTTACTTATAGCTGGTTGTGGAAACTAGGAAATGTGACCCAGGTCTGTATTTCTTCATACATGATTTTAAGTGAACAATGATTGCTAACACACCTACCATTTCTGTTATTCAGTACCCATTCTATTTGCATCCGAACAATGTCACCCAACGTATAGAACTGGATGGCGGGCCGGAGAAGAAGACAATGTATATAACCTCCCTTTACTTCACAATGACGTGTATGACGAGTGTGGGCTTCGGAAATGTGGCCCCAGAAACCGACAATGAAAAAGTCAGTCCCTTTGCACTAATGTTTGATTGAGTGTTAATTGAGTTATCAATTTGCTCAGGTGTTCACAATTTGTATGATGGTCATCGGAGGTGAGAAGAGCACACCCTCTCTATCAGCCTTTCATTCATTAGAGTCCTTAATTGTCAATCGTCACAAGCGATTGACTTTTACCAATTCACATAACTAATGTCTGTCCCTCTGATGACAGCCCTGCTCTACGCGACGATCTTCGGTCACGTGACAACAATCATCCAGCAGATGACGAGCGCAACGGCCAAATATCACGATATGCTGAACAATGTGAGGGAATTCATGAAATTACACGAATTGCCAAAAGCGTTGAGCGAACGTGTAATGGATTACGTGGTCTCGACGTGGGCTATGAGTAAAGGGATCGACACTAAAAAAGTGCTCAGCTATTGTCCAAAGGACATGACGGCTGACATTTGCGTGCACTTGAATCGCAAAGTCTTCAACGAACACCCGGCCTTTAGGCTGGCCAGCGATGGCTGTCTCAGGGCGATGGCCATGTACTTTAGTATGGACCACAGCGCACCGGGCGATCTCCTCTATCACGTCGGAGAGTCGATCGATTCTCTCTGTTTCGTTATATCGGGTTCTCTGGAAGTCATTCAAGACGTGAGTTATAAGAAATGACTTTATCTACAAATTAACGCATTTCTCGTTATTTGAGTCTATATTTCCTTCGCTTAATGTCTATCGAAATGACTTATTATTTATTTCCTCTAATGTTTTGATTTGAAATCTATATTTTGCTCATTAGGACGAAGTGGTCGCCATCTTAGGAAAGGGTGATGTTTTCGGTGATGCCTTTTGGAAGGAGCCGACCATTGGCCAGTCGTGTGCCAATGTTCGGGCGCTTACATATTGCGATCTTCACGCTATTAAGAGGGACAAACTAATAGAAGTGCTCAACTTTTATCAGGCGTTCGCCAACTCCTTCGCCAGGAATCTTGTTCTCACTTATAATCTTAGACATAGGGTAAGACGTGAGCACTCGCTTATTGCCGGCCTCTCATGTAATACAAATCAAATAAGTTTTATATTTTTTGCGAACAAATTTTTTTATTACTCTTTTGCGTGTCTTTCGACTGAATCTTATTTTTAATATGATTTTCAGTTATGAGCACTTCTTTCTCATTTAAAAGTAGCTTGCACACTACTTTTAAGGGCTTTTTGTAGGAAAAACTAACCATGGTTTAGATATTTAAGTCAGTAAAATTGAATTAGCTCCGCCATTAGACCAAACTCAATTTCAAATTTTCTCTATTCAGTTAAGTGATTCTTAAATCTGTTTAGACTAACGATAATATACATAATATAGGGTATTATTCTTGGTAATTCCGTGAAATTATTAAGAAAATTTATTGTCCTCTCTATAATTCATTTCCAAGAATTTAAATTTTCTGAAGAATTTTAGAAATTAAGAGTATTCTTGGAAAATATGAGCTATTCTTTGAAAATTAACATTATTTATTATATGCGACAAAAGTTTTTATTCAATAAAGAATATTCTTATTACTTCTAAGATAGTAATTTAATCATTATAAGATTTTTCAAATTAATTAGATAAATTTTATATTCAGGAATAGAACGGAATTCAGAACTTATAGAATATTCTTTAGTTAATTATTCTTTAGCATCGGATTATTGCCGTATTTTGATTAAATTATCTTGCTAATGTAAAAAACTTTATTTTTTTCTATCAAATACATTATAAAGAATATTTTTTAAAAGAACCATTGCGAAATACAAAATTTAAAAATGAAAATTACATCCAAACAAAATTATATCTCACATAGAGTTCAAGATATCAGTATGTCTTGCTAGATACTTCTAGGTTTATTTTCAAAATTATCGAAACACAACTACCAAGATTACTTTAAAATAAATAATTTGTTTTTATTCATAATTAGTTAATATTCCGAAAAGTGGCTGACGTTAAGCGCGAAGCGGAGTTGGCTGAAAGACGCAAGAATGACCCTGTGCCTGATTTGGCTCAGGATCATTTAGTTAGGAAAATATTCTCAAAATTCCGCAAACCCTCAGATAGTGGAGTGCCTCAAAGCCGGCCGGGCTCTAGTCTTATACACGCAGTGAGTGACGCAGAAAAGGGAGAAATGCCTCAAACTATACAAACGCACGAAACCGATAAAACGCGTCCACCGGTTGTCTCATTACCAGAGTCGAGGACCAGCACTGGTGGCAGCAGAGGCTCGAAGTGGGCCTCGGCTCTGGCCAACGCCACAACCAATAACAATGTCGGAGCGCCACAGCAGGCAGTCACTGATGTTCCTAAGCACAAGGATGTGAAACACAGTGACCTCTTTGACAGTGAAGTGATGGACAAACAGACCTCCGACAGAGACGATCAAAATTTAGGAGCCGTTCGACGAACAGAATTAGTCTGTAAGAAATCCGAACACATCCATGTGGTCAAAGACATTCGGCCGCCCACGCAGGGCAACAAATGGCCCCGAGTGCCAACCGGTGGCGGTCCTCGACCCGAAACAATTGAGGAGTCGACAGAACCTCAGGACAATGACCACAAACGAGTGCCTCAGATTTCGGTGGAGGGCGAGACCACTCGCGCCAGTGATGCGACCAAAGTTGTGATTCAGCCAAAGAGTATCAATTCCGCCGATTATCAGCAGATAATCGCATCGCTTATAGATATGAGAATAGACTTGAAGTTAGAGATTCAAAAGTTAGGCAATAAAGTGAGCAAGATCGATGATCACATCTCTGATATCGTCAAAAAGCTGTCGGCGTTTAACTTAAAAACTGAAGACAATAGTAGTGTCGCAACAGATAACAAACCAACAAAACCCGTGTCTGTGATCTCAAACAAAAACAGTGATTTCTTTGATGAGAGCGAAGAGAACCGTTTGCATGAAGAGAACACTTCCTCCAAAACAAAGGGTGAGACTAAGAGGGATAGCAAAGAGTGCCGCAGTGCCGACAAGAGTGGTCATCGAGCCGTGACTCGACCCATTCCAACACCAGTGCCCATAAGAACTATTAACACAAGTAGTAGTAATAGAAAAACTTCTGATAGAGTACCGAAACAGGTGTCGGACAACACCGACACCGACGAAATGCGGGCGATGCTCGAGAATGAGATCGCGGAACAGGACGTCGACAACACTGACGACGACCAGGACCTCACTTCCAAACTCTGAACGCCTGATCTCATGGAATGTCATCTAATCCATTGACTCATCTCTCAGTTAAGTTATCGTTTGATTCACAAACGCCGCCGAACCCAAAGGGAGGGCTCTTTGAAAATGTTCCATTAGTAACTATGGACAGTCAGGGGCTCACAGTTAGACACACATCGGCTCATTGCTTAGTCTCGAAGGACTTGAGACTCAATTAGGGTTTCCCTAAGGGACAGCATTCAGGGTATTTCTGAGGGCCCTCTCTCTAGTAATCGGTGGCACAGATTTGCAAACAAATTATTAAAAACATGTTTTTTGAAACAAATCTTATATAAAATTCTATTATTATTATTACTATTATTAACGCTATTATTATATAATTATATATAAATAATTGATAAATGATTTTAAAAATGTTTTAAATTTATAATAATTATTGAAATGTCATTTGAATCAATAGGAATTCCACACAAAATCTGTCAGATTATATATAAACGAATATTTTAATTAAATTAAAACAAATGTTATATAAAATCCATTTCTTCTTCGAAATCATCAAAATTTTTATAATTTATGCAAACATTTCATTGGTTTAGTTGTTCTTTTTTACCTTGATTATATTTGAATTATATTGAAACTTTTGATCTATAATAAGCAATAAAATCATTTTTATTTAAACATATTTTAACCTATTATAAAAATGTAGTGATAGAGATGACCAAGGTGGTTTAGACCAAGATCAGTAACATTTAGCCTAAATTTTAAGCCCGGATGAAGTTCTAGATATTTTAATTTATTCACATATTTAATAAAGTTCATATATCAGTTCTGTTCTTCTTATTTTTTAGCTAGAATAAAGTCTTATAGGACAAATTCAAATATACCATGATGATATGTATTAGTATAAAGGTTATTTTGTTTATGTTAATTTTAAAGCCCTAACAACTGATTTTCAGCTTAAAATTTGAAGCAGTTATTAGTTGACCTTATAACTTTACCATGATTAAAAGCCTTAAATCCAGGAGTGCTCAAGGGGGTATGGAAACTCCCCTGAAGTTGGATACCTTGAGCACTCTTGCTTTAACCCAATGTCATTTTTAATTAATTTCATTAAAACCCAAATTAAATCTAAATTAAACACAAATAACTGACAAAACTGATTCTGAGCTTATTCTTCAACAAACAAATCTGTAAATTATTCAAAAAAAAATAATTCAAACAAATTTGGTTTTCCTTCGGTTTTCTAATTAAAGGTTTTGAGAGGAAAGACATCAATTATTTATCATAAAATGTATTATTTGTGATATTAAACAAAATTAGTTTTAATCAGTGCCTCAAAAGATTGAATTTATGGTTAAATTGTTGAATGTTTTTACGATTTCCCAAAACAAAGACAATCTCTTGTATTATATGTGTATATAATTGTATAAAACTTTAATTATATTAAACAAAATAAATGATTACATCAATTAAGCATTGGTTCCATTCAAACCTACAGATAATTGATGTATAATTCAATTTTACCAAGTTATTTTTTATCACTGAAATTTTTATCACTCGAGGCATAAAATTTCATGAATGAAAGTAATTAATTGAAAATGATAATATTGAATCTGACTCAGAGCATTTTGAAAATTATCAGAAAAAACATGATTGGAGTTAATTAATATTAAACCCTAAATGTCAAAGGGGATAAAGGGAAAACTCCTTGGCCCTAAAAACTTAATCTAAACCTGATATTTACCATAATTTTTATATTTGATTGAATATTTATCAAAAAACTACGAAGTTTTGGTAGATTAATATTAATATTTAAAAAACAAAAATTGAGAAAATAATTGCCCAGCTTGGTATTGAACCCGGGACCTTCAGATAAAAAGTCAAGCGCTCTAACCACCGTACAGAATGAATCACCCATTTGAAAATGTTTTGAGTTATTGACTAATTTATTTGATGAACCCTTAAAACTGAATAAAACTATATAAATTGCAAGGTAATTTACCTTAGGTAAACTTACTTTGTATCCTCACAATCACTAAAAACTTTATTCAATTATTTGTGAATAAAGAATCTCATTTTTCACTAACCATGGACAATGGACCATGGACCATTTTTCCAAGAAATTTTTCACAGATTATTTGTCGTTCTAAATTAGGATTATCTTTTACTAAACCATTCTGAAGACCGATCTGAAGACTGTATGGTGGAGCTTGACCATCTCTGTATAAAACTTACCTTACAGTCGTTAAACTTTGAATTTCACAAATCCAAGAAACTATTTCACTCAACCAAATAACTATTTCATATTCTTAA
>JAQGAR010000786.1:0-12138 GCA_034697865.1 Oribatida sp.
TGAATATTAAAGTGATTTCAAACGATTTTCTCAAAACATATTTTTTGAATTCTTAAATATCAATAGTAATGTTAGTAATCATAAAACGATTCTTTTCCATTTTTCGCGACAATAAATCTATAGTTAATGTTTAATAACTTCCATCATGTTCAGGGTGAATCACCTCAACAAAAGTATCTGATCAAAGAATCCAAGTTGGATTATCCAACAAATGATCATTGATATAATCTTGTCAAATAATAATTGCTGCTATATTAATCAGGTACGCTTATATTAAAGAACAAAAAAGGTTAAATTTGTGTTTTTCATTTGAGTGGTGACAACATTACTTATCCAGGCATTACTGATAAAACTCATTTTTTGCCAAACTCTTGGATTTCACACATGTATTTCTTAGGAGAGGGCCATAGGAAAGGCTCATTCAAAAAAGGGGGCTTGGAAGTCTTTAATTTAAATATTTAACACAAATAAAATCTAAAACATTTAATACTTTAAATAATTGCTGATTTAAAGCAATATAAGAATCTATTATAACTTGAAAAGTAATTATATTGAACCATCTTGATTATTTTAAATATTGTCAACATTTTATTACCGGATTTTGCTCTAAGATTCTTAGATTCTTAGAGTTTAAGAATTATGAAAGTAAGTTCATCATTAAAAAGAAGCTTTATTAGAGCAATTGCCGGAACTAACAAATCGTTTGAATAATATCAAAGAATAACATGGTAACTAAAGATTTTATAATCATTTCGAATTAACTTAAACATAATTTAATTGATTTTTGACTTTTAGAAAAATCTAAATATTGTTAAAATATCACATGATTATTAACATGCAACTCTTTCAAAATTGTAAATATGTTTCGACTATTTCCTGAATAAATAAAATACTTTTAATCGCTTGAGCAAGGTCATCATTTGACTTGTTCTTCTATGAAATTTAATTCAATTCAATGTGTTTCCTTCACATTTATTTAAACTAAAACTAAAAATAGACTAACATGGTGCCCGTGGACAAATTTTACTTATTCTTTGAAACAAATTGATGTTCAAAACTAATTAGAAGGACTTGACTCAATTCCTGAATATAAGCTTTGATACAGAGATTAATTCCTGTTTAGACTCACTTCCAATCAAATTCAAAAATAAAAAAGATAAATATAATGGATCACCAAGGATCTGCTCAATTAAAACAAATATCAATATTTTGCTTAATGCAAACCACCATTTATTATTATTTCAAGAGGTCAAATAATAAATATTTGAAGATGATAAATTATCTAGAATCTAGAATTTACCTCATTTGTAATCAATAAATCAAAAAAGGTTAATTAAAATAGGTAATTGAACTAGCTTTTGACCTGATTCCTTACAATGTAAATGATGGACATATTAAAAAATTTCTGATGATTTATGTTGTATCAAATTGTATTCATCAGATAGTAACATGGTCAGTGCTAGCCAAGGGGGGGGGGTAGACCTTTACCCCCTAGAACCGAAAATTCTAGAAAATCGACCAAAAATTTCGCAATACCACCCCCCTAGACCCCCCCTAGAGCCTCGGAGCTTGGCTAGCCCTGTAACATGGTGTATCCACTTTATGAGGAAAAACCTAGTTAAATTTATCATTAAATCGGAATTAAAGAGAGACTCGGATTTTAGAAACCATTTATTTAAACAATTGTTTGTTGTTTTGTTTGATTTTGGAAACAATTCCTTAAATATTGTCTCAATTTTTAATAAACCTATAATTAAACAAAAAAATAGTCTTTAAATTAAATTTTAATTTAAATATTAAAAACAAAAACTAAATAAAGTGTTAATAAAATAATGGATTAGTTTTGATGTGAAGAGAAAACAATCATTCATTCAAATCAATAATAGCTGTCCTCTAATAGAAATCACAATAAAAATTACCATAAAATGTGTGATAAAATAAAACAAATATTTTTCAATTGATGTTAAAATTAATTAATGAATAACTTGATTATCATTTGTGTCCTATAATTGAATTCAAACATAATTTACTCGAATAATAACCGCAAATATACTCTAGATTTGGAGGAAAACTTCCCAAAAGTTTTTGTTTGAAAACTTAATTCAATTAAAAATTAGTTTTAAAAAAGGTATTAAATATATATTTAAATTGAGACAAAAGATCTCAAAATTGCATTCAATATCGTAACAAATGCCATAAACTCTTAGAATATTCTGTTTATACAAAACATTTGCATAAAATTCTTAATTGCATTTTGTTTTGTTTCGACACAAATCCGTTTCGACTTAAACGATGAATACCGAATAACCGATAAATACCAAGAATATTATGATTGAAATATTGCGACTCAATTCACGAGAGAAGACAATTACAAGAAAACAATTCAATTAATTAAAGAATTATAACAAATAGTGTTTGAGTTTAAAGGAAAAAACGTTAAAATATTTTCAATAAATCGATCGAAACTTTGATTGAGAGCCTAATTATGCGAACAATTTTTCAAAGCATTGATGACAATAAGGTTTGTCGTTTTGTTCTTTGAAGGTGCCCTTGTTCAATTGCTTCAGACAGAATGAGCAGACAAAGTGTTCAGGGTGGAATTTCCGGTACATTGCGGTTATGCAACGACCAGTGATTGGCTTATGACAGCCAGCACACAGTGAGCCCCTTTTGGCATGGTAATGTGTCTCACAATAGGGTTGTCCTTCGTGATCAAAGAAGCTGCCACCGTTGAAAGGGGACCGACAGTCCTGAGAAAAGTAAGAAATGAAACTGTTATTCAAAAATTGGCCGCAATCATTCATATGATAAGTTGTACTTACCCTGCAAACAAAGCACTCGGGGTGCCATTGAGTGCTGAGCGCTGATATATAATTGTCTGTAATGGCTGTATTACAACCGCCACATTTGGGAGCAAACAACTCGTAATAGTCGTTACGACAATAGGGTCGGCCATTCTTTTCATGATAACCGTCGTCGCCGAATGTTTTGCCGCAATGGGCGCAGAAGAAGTGTTCAGGGTGCCATGTCCTGTCCAACGCGGTTATACATTTCTAATAATTTTAAGAAATATAAGAACAATGTTTGCCATAATTTTTGGAAATAAATTCAAATTTAAAACTTTATATTAAAAACTAAATGCATTTATAAAAATAAAAAAAAGTGTTGAGAGAATAGTTTGGATTGAATTCAAATTGTGATCCATTGATAAGACAAACATAGTTTGATTGATAGACAAAAATAAGGAAAGTCTCTAAATTTGAGTTATTTATAGCGCAGTACATCTTAAATCTGTGTATATCTTAAATAACTGTTTTAATGCTTTATTCTAATGAATGAAAAAATTAATGAATCGTTTGCTTAAGGATTGCAAAGAAATGTCTTATCATTGATTGCGATCAGTGTATAGGTTATGTAATGTGGGAAAGGAATGGGTTGTGTCCTTCAATAATACTCACATCAAGAATGGAAGCGTTACAATAGGCACAGCGAGGAGAGAACAGGTTGTGATAATCAGTTTCACAATATGGTTCGCCATCGCGTTCGAAGAAATTTTTTGTTCCTAATTCTATGCCACAATTGAGGCAGGTGAAGTGTTCGGGATGCCAGGTCTTTCCCAGTGCTGTAACCACTTGACCCACAATCGGCTTATGACAAGCCTGACAGTGACCTTTAGCTGCGGTATCGACGCCCTGACGACTCATATCTGACTGAAGAGTGCCTATAATTGTGTCCAATTTCTGGCCGCCCGCGGGTTTTGGGGATACCTTTCCATAGTCTGAACCTATAACTCCTTTATCTTTCAACTAAAAAATTAAGTTTTTTTTTAAAGTTATTTAGCAATTTGAAAAATGACTTAATTTCTAACTTTAAAGTCTGAGAGGGAAGCCATCAGGTCATCGAGTTCTTGAGTTGCATTAGACGCTGTTCCAGTGTGTTTGGGGGAACTGAGTACTGGTCTCTGTGGCTGTTCCATCACCACTTTTGCTGTTTGACACCTGGGTTTATAAGTCTCTATTAATAGTCCGTCCTCTGTGTCGGTTATACGAGCGGTAAAGGGTGTGTGTCCAGGGGGCGCGTTGTGAACATGGGGTTGCCTTTTAGGGGTTGAATGCATGGGTGGCACATATGTTGGATTACTAAATAAATTGATATTCAATGAATTGTTGGAAAATGTGTAGAAATATGTATTTACTGGGGATTATGCAGATTATGTTCGAGATTATGGATCAACTGATTGACTTGAGTGCTATCACTTCGGTCCCGACCGGCATATCCAGAGTTGCCATTCGTTGTGACTATTAATGAGAGTCAATGTTTCAAATGATTCATAAATGGGTTAAAAGAATATTAATTTCCACAAAAGTTAACCCAAATTACAAATATTTGGAATAAATCCAAATATTCTTCGCTTCGAATGTAAATAACTATTTGTTTATAATTTAAAATAAAACAAATTTATATAAAATATTCGAATTAAATATTTTGAATAAGAATTAGTTAATAAATATTTGAAGACTTGCCTCCAAAGGACAGGCAGTTAGGATGATGATGGTTAGTGCCGATTATTCGTGCGGAATTCAAATCATCAAGCAAGCTATCAAGCTCAGACAAATTGCTATTGTATTGAGCGTCATTAATACCTGGTGATTTGGGACCCGTCTTTCGGGACGACATTATGTCATTTTGATAGAGAGGCTGTCCATTGATTCAAACAAAAATCAGTAAAATTAAAGTTTTTGATCGAAATTCGTTGAATACCTCATCACTTCCATAATATTCGTAGTTTTTTGTGAGTTTAGGAGCGGTAGTGGTCGACATATCTGCCGGTGTTTGCATTTTCCAGCCAGATGTGCTACCAGGTTGCTTTTTCAAGTGTGTGGTAGCGTTTTCCAGATCACTCAATAGAGAATCTGCACAATCAAACAAAAACTTTCTTTTATTAGAGAAACAAAAAACTTATTTTAAGAAAATTTAAAACAATTTGTTAACAAAACATTTGTTTCGTACAAATGAGAAGAAGTGTTCAGCGATTGTATGCCAGCCGTAGATATGTCTCAAAATAGATGTTTACACTCGACTCACAACTAAATGAGTTGTGAACTGAATTTTGTTGGCGACTAAAGTGGAGTAAACCTAATGATAGCACTCAGAGCTCTCGACTAACAGAAGCTGTGCTCAAGACATTTGCCGCTCACATAAAGGCAAACATTGAATGTTAAAGTATGCCAATGAAAGTGAATTATCCCACTATTCCCACAATACATCCTATGAGACCTCAATTATAAAATTCAAATAAAGGCAGCAAATCCTTGATTTTGTGCCGAACCCGAACTCCTACGAACTTTTTTCAGCTAAACATTGGAGGAGAGAGTTCTCCCATAAAAGGCTATCACAATAAACAGACCCTAACACCACATCCCATACATAATTTACTAAATGATAGGGCAGCCAAAGTCTGAGAGCAGCCAGTCTTTGCACAACATTTTCATTAAAGAGCTAAACCTTCGTCTCTGAGAAGATCCTCTCATAGCTCGGCCTAAACTCTCATTTATCAATTAAATAATGTTTTTCACAACGAGTGTCTCACCTCTGCTCTCTTGTCTCACAAAATTTATGTTTTAATTAACATAAGTTCGAGAAAACAAAAAATTCATTTTAAAAATGTTTGATTAAAAACTATTTTTTGTGAATAATTGGCGAATAATTCTTCAAAATGTGTCAAAAGTCTGATTTCGAGTATTACTGACATATCTGTCAAATGGATACAAATTGAGCCTCAATTTAATGGATTAAATTACTCAAATGAGACGTATTTTAATGTCTATCCTATGATTTGAATCGTCAACAAATATATACAAAATCTATTACTTTAATAGCGACTCTATATATGGTGCGAGCGATTCAACTCTTACCCAAATCATCCATTTTTGTGGCCAATTATATCCGATTCGAAGTTAGCGTAAAATTAGACTAACATTTGGTTTGAATTTCAATTCAATAGTTTTATAAATATTAGATTAAATGTATGTATTGTTGTAGTTTTGATAGTTTGGTTCAGTGCTTGTTATTACTTGATTTCAATTTATCAGTTTAGGCTGTGCTCTGCAAACTGGGAAAAGGTTGTTTCAATACCAAACCCAGAGTGGAGAGAGAGAGAGAGAGAGCCAAATACAGAGAGCTCTGGCGAGAGCACTCAGCGTTCTTTGAAAGCTTGAACACCACTAATGATAAGAACATTCGTCTCTTTTACCGAAAAAACAATTATAGTTAACTAAGTTTATGGTAAACACATCACAAACCTATTCACACAAACACTTGATTCGAGTCAGAGTTAAGACGAACACTAGTTTTCAAGAATTATACCAAATATTTGAAAACCCCCACAAAAACACCTTAAATGTCGTGAAAAATCCATAAAATTGAGTTTAAGTTCAAGACTTCTGTCGACAGGTTTTCAATATATATAGAAATCAACTTTCAGTTAAATCGTTTTAAATATTCACTCAAAATATCGAAAGAAAATCAGTTTTTTCACAGAAAGAAAATTTGTCAAACAGTTGAACACAGAATATGTTTGAAGAATATATTCTTAAAGAATGTGTCTGAGCTCACACTCTCTGCTCTGAATGAATGACTAAACGATGGGCCAAAAGTGATACAAACGAAGCCTTACTTTTTAAATGTCTTTAAAGTACAAGTTTTAGTTTTGTTTGAAAGCAGTCTTAAAGTGACTGAAAAGTCTCTAAAAATAGGCCTCAAAAACATTATATCACTACTAAGTGACTGAACAGAACCAGTGCTCTAAAAATCTGGTTATCATTCGTTCTGTGGTCAAAAATAAAAGAAACACATATTTGGAGAAAACATTTATTGACAAAAAATAAAGAATTAATGCAATCGTCAAAAATGTAATGAAATCTATTAAAATACAATCGAATGATTGGATTTTGTATTTTATTAATGATTACAAGAGATTAATGACATTCAATATATAACTCATGAAAATGAGGTCCAAAAACGAAAGACATTCAATTAGACTAATGTTGAGGAGAAACACAATTTCTCAAATCAATGGTAAAAGTGATTCAAATGAAGTCTCAGATTAATAGGGTTTTGATCGCCGATCACTGAAAACAAAAAATCGGTTCAATGCAAATAATTAATCAATAATTTTAAGGCTTACGGGGGTCCTCCACCACTTCTCATGGGTCCTCCACCCATAGGGCCGCCTCTCATTCCTCCTCCTCCTCTTGGACCTCCCATTCCTCGACCACCTCCTCCTCCTCCTCGTGGACCGCCTCGGTCTCCACCTCCTCGACCGCCTCTGTCTCCACGAGGACCTCCACGGCCACCTCGTCCTCTATCTCCTCCTCGCGGTCCTCCCATGCCGCCGCCACCTCCTCTGCGGCCTCCACCATGTCCATCAAGGACTTCTGGAGTCATTGGGCCGGGAGGGCCATCACCAGCTGGTCGGGGTGCTTTGCATCGATTGCATTCATTTCTCCACGAAAAGTTATTGTTATTACAGGAGGGGACGGGACATCTGTTCGAAAACATTACTTTTAGATCAAATCATTGAAATATTCCATGAATTATACCTCCAGTCTCCCTGTCGACCGCCATCACTTCCAGGTCCTCCTCGGGGTCCTCCAGGTCCACCGCCGGGGCCTCCACGACCCCCACCGCCGCCACCACCACCGCCTCCTCGGCCGCCACCGCGACCACCACGGAAGCCACCGTCATTGAAACCACTTTTCCTCTGAGCGAACTCTACTTTTGAGAACTTTCCAGTTCCGGGCGGAAACTCTTTAGCTGAGAACAGAATATTTTAATCATTGTTTTTAAAACAGTTATAACTAACCATTGAACCAATTGATAGCCGATTTGGCGGCTTCGGGATCATCGTAGGTAAGAGTGGCCTCTCCCTTTCCTTTGCCGGTGGCTTTGTCTCTATATATCCAAATCTTTGGTTTACCCGTCTTTTTATCCAACTGTTGACAAAAAAAAAATCAATTAAAGAATAATTTGCAGTCAAATGAATGCATACCTTAATGCGACCGATAGAGCCGTAATGATTGCCCAATTCGTCTTCAGTTATATTATCGGGAAGTCCAGAAATGAAGATCGTATCATTGTTTGGATCTATTTAATACACAGATTAGACTAAGAGTCTAAGAACAAGCAAAAGTTGACTTACCAGGCTGTCCATAATTATCGGAAGGTCCCCCGAATCCGCCGCGGCCTGAATTTAATAAGAAAAGCGTTAGAAACAGTCGAAATGGTAAGTGTTCCCCATATTTGTTGAAAAACATGCAATGATTATATAAAAGCCCACAAAAACTCTTCCAAAGGAAAGAATTGTTGTTTTATAAGAAAAACTTTGATTAACGAAGACTTAAATTAAAATCGATAGCAAATAGAGCTTCACTTTTGTATAGAAAGATGTGCTCTAAGAATACTTTAAGAATACTCTAAGAATAACTCATTAAAACTCATCCAACAATTGATTTATTGTTCGATAATTATAATTGAAAGCACCGAATATAAGCCCCACATTTCGATTCGATATGCGATTGTTTGAGACATTAATTTTACAATTGTTTTAAAATTTCTGATTTGTTTTTCTTTTTGATTAATCACTTTAAATGTTACCTTTCATAAAACCGGGGCCGGAATTACGGCCGCCTCCATGACCTCCTCTAGAGATAGGACGAGAATATGAATACACCATTTGTTATCTCATTTGTTTAAACATTACAATCAATGTTTGACTTCCGAGTATTGGCTATAAATCAATAAAATGTTTGCAAATTTTGTTTTGGTTTTTGGAGAACACACTCACAAAGTATTAAAACATATAATTAGAGAAATAACTCAAAAATAAATATCAATTTATACCCCCTTTTGGTTATACTTTACGATTGATTGGTTATACCTTCAGTAAAACCGATACATTTGTGATAATCTCTTCAATTCTTTTCAAACACTCCTTTTTGTCAACATTTGAGATACACTTCTTTGAGTTCAGACCATTGTTTTTGGTTAAACAGCAAACACTTCGTCAGCCATTCAATCGATTCATTTACTGATATCTCAAAAAATTAATTACTTAACGGGTTTTGAAGATTTTTTTCACAACAGTTTTGATACCGAAAATAACCGAAAGAACGAGAAAAAGATAACAAAATTCAAAATAATCTTCTAATGAGTGATTTGTAATGATTGTGTAAAGCAATTCAAATTAATGGCAAAAATTTTAAAAGTAAGCAAAATTTAGTTCAAAGCAAAGCGAAAACTACTAAATAAATAGTGAAAAGTGGAAAAAATTAAAAGGAATTTTCATTAGTTTCGGAAGACTTTTGGATCAAATATCAACAATTATTCTGTGACCCAACCGTTCATTAGGTTTGCTGTAATTGGAATGAAAGACAAGTTTTCATTAAATTTAAAGGAGTTTTGTTAAACCAAATCAAAATTGATTACAAAAAGAGATAACGATTCAAATGCTCAGTCAATCAAAACATTAATCAAAGCGTTGATATCGTTTTCTCAATACTTTACCTGAAGTTTAACTTAACTTTCAGTCACTTTTGGATAAGATTTTTAAACATTTCATATGTTTTTAGAAGTGAAGGTAAAAGCGATCATATTTTGCTTCAATTCATTTACTAAACAATACTTAAGTAGATATCAATTCATAACTAAATGTTTGTCTAAATAACCTCCAGGTATCAAATTTATCCTCATTTTAATGGTGATTAAGGACGGAATTAAGGCATTACTAACACAATGATCACTGAGCAGAAAGTGGACACATCTGCACATCAATTGGAAATATTAAAACTTATTGAATCTCACTCTTATTCTGAGCTCTAATCAGAATAACTGATGTTTTGAATGTCATTGAATCGATTGAATCATCTTTTGGACAGAATATAGTGATCTATACTTTTATATGCTATCAATAAATACTCAAAAATCTTAAAATAATGACTCGTTTTGGTGTCACAATTGGTGATCAACTCTTTGGTGAACTAATGTTCAACCGATGGAACCCTTTTGAGAGAATCTTAATATTTAAGAGATAACCAAATATTGACCAAAATTTGCGAACAAATCAATTGATTATTGAGCGACAAAGACGTACCTGAAGTTATTGTTAGGCGGGCCTCTCATGTGGCCGTTCCCCATATCGTGATATCCGGATTGAGGGGGTCCACCACCTCCTCCACCACCACCGTGTCCCATTGAGCCACCACCAGAGCCATATCCACCGGGCCCTCCTCCATAGCCTCCAGGTCCAGAAGGGCCACCGGGCATTCCTCCGGGAGGTGGCAAAGAATTGAATCCACCCATTGATGAGTTCGATTGTCCGCCATATTGATTGCCAGACTGTCCGTACTGTCCATATTGGCTTTGACCCGACTGACCACCAGAACCCGGATGAGAACCAGCGCCGCCGTGACCTGAAGTGTAGTATGAATTAGCCCCATATCCGCCGCCCCCACTCGAAGAGCCAAAAGCAGGCCCAGCACTTTGAGGGCCAGCACCACCACTAGGGGCACCGCTAGACGCACCTGTACTGTAATAACCACCTGATTGTCCCGTTTGGCCGTCGGCTGAAAAATCAATCAATTAAACTCCCGAACAGTAGAAGCGATTGACTTACAGTAGAGGTTTGGTTGCGGTTGAGTTGAGTACGAATACTGATCGTTACTCGTCGACTGATATCCCGATTGTTGAGCGTAAGGGTTGGGCGCAGAAGCGCTCCCATAAGCACTCGGAGCACTCGAACCGGTCGAAGAATACGCGCCGCCATAGCTGTCCGCTCCGTAAGACCCGTATTGTCCGGTGCCGTAACTGTGGCACAAATACACATATAATACTTATTAAGAAAGGAATGAGAGGAGAGACGTACCTGGCGTTTACGGCAGAACTGCTACCAGAAGAATAGCCGTACTCTGGAAACAAAACTATCATTAATTGTGTCAATCGATTGAATATGTGTTACGTGAGTCAGTCATCGCTAAACAATTATCTGATTGTTTGGAACCAAATCTTAAATTATTGTCAAATATATTAATTATCTAAAAAGAGTGACAAAACAAAAGACTGTTAAATGGCGTACAAAAGCTTTGGGTAAACGCCCGACAATACAAAGCCGGTCGACGTCTGTCACGACATCTATTATTTCTATACAACAATACGTCTATTATTCTGAGACTAAATTAGAGCCCAGTTTTGTATTCTTATTATAAGATGTCATCAGTTGTCACATCATTTCAATGTCGTTAACAAAATTAGTATAAAACGTTACATTTTAAAGAGGTTGAGATCAATTTCAATTAAATTCTTGTTTAAAAGTTAACTTGTTCATCGCCAATATAAAAAGCCAAATCATTAAAACAAACCTTATTGTTATTTAAAACTTTGATAAAACCTAAATAAAAATATCCAGAATTTAAATGTTGTTATTTGTTTTGTGGAGGGAATATCATTTAATTTAACTGAACGTTGTCTTTGATTGCTTTCCACTTATTTCATATCCTTTTCCTTATTATCGTTTAGTTTGAAATCTAAACACATTTTTTGGTCAAACTTTAAATCAATTAATCGATTGTTTTGTTGCGTTGATCTTCACGTAAAGCGATGGCAAAGTCAAAGAACCACACCGCACATAATCAGAGTAAGTCTTATTGAGTATAAAATGGATCAGAATGGTTAATTAAACTGTTGTATGTTTGCAGATCGTAAAGACCACAGAAATGGTATCCATCGGCCGAAGCGTCACCGCAAGGAATCAATGAAAGGGGTTTGAAAGCCATTCATTACTAATCTCTTTTATGTCCGAAGAATTGTCTTTTTTTAACTTTCATTTTTAATTTTCGATCGGTTTTCGAAGTCCTTTTCGGAGTCGAACTTTGGTTAAAATGCCATTAATTCGCATAAAAAGTCTGTTCCCCAGGTCTCTTTATGATCCGATGAATAGTCTAAATATCTTAAGTATCTGTTTTCAAGTATTTTTCTTAAGTAGTCATTTAGTTTGAAATCAATTTTTTGGAACCATAATTTTGAGAAGTGTTTAATTAACCAAATGATAGCCTCCAAAGAAATTAGTTAAAATTTTGTCAGACT